>JAGVVM010005655.1:0-31271 GCA_019149425.1 Psidium friedrichsthalianum | reverse complement strand
GGCGCTGCGCCGAGAAATCCGAGCTATACAAAGTCTTAGCAAACGGTTGGAGAGAGAAGAGAGTGGATACTGTTGCTAGGTGTTTGAGTTTATGGCCTAATTAAAAAAAAAATGTGTAATTCGGTTCTTGTCCCAATATACTTTTTATCGCATAAAAATATTCAATTTTAGATGCGGGCTCAATTTTATCATATAGTATTTTGTCCCAAAAAAATGCTCAATTTCAGAGTCGTCTCAATTCTATCTAATTTGTTGGCAAACAAAAAATCCTTAATTTTAGTACCAATTCTACCCTTAAATTTTTCCCAATTTTAAGGTCCACTTACAAATTTTACTCTATTTTTTCCTATAAAATATTAGCAATTTTACTTTAGTCATAATTTGCTTTAGTAACCCTCCGTCAATATTAATCCTTAATGTTTTGTGCCAGTCTTCGATCTCTTGTGCTTAGGAATGTGTAATCTCTAGTGATTGGAGAGCTCACAACTTGGAATGATACATAGCTCATACTTAAGAGTTTTTCATTTCTTGGTTGTCAACAAGAAATTTTGGCAGCGGGTATTGAGGGCAGATTGCGACTCAAGTGAAATTTTGTGATTTTTATGAGACTGTAAAAATTTTATAGCAAAATCAGGATTGGACTGTAAAATTAGGAGAGACCTATAAGTTGTGGAGTATTCCATAAGACCAAAAAAAAAGTTTAGAATAGAATTGGATCATGCGTGACCATAAAGTTGAGGATTTTTTTTTTGGGACAAAAAAAATTAGTGTAGAATGAATTGAACCTAAAGTTTGAAAGTTTTTTATGAAACAAAAAGATATATTTGGATAGGAGTTAAAGTTGGAGGTTTTTAAGTGTATTAACCTGAGTTTTAATTGACACTTTGATGAAACTCACGTTGGGTGTGACACGATGTGATAGTACTTGAGCTATTTATGCCTTGTTCTCAATGTGCATGTGGGATGCGAATGGGTTCACGTGGAATGCGGTGAATTCAAACAGGTGTGTTAGTTTTGGGAAAAAAATCACAAAAAAGGAAAATATATTTCCCTTTTCAAATTACCGAATTGATTTTCCTAATCGAAGCATGCATATTTTCTTCAAGTGTAAATGATTTTTCGTCAACGATCGTTTGTACCAAATCAAACGAATTGAACCAAGTCCAAAAAACTAGCTTACAAAATTCTTCCACTCAAGTAAAATGCAAAGTAAGTTTGCAGTTCTGGAGTCCGGCAGTCGTGCCAAAAGAAAGTGTTGGGGGGGGCTTGAGGCAAAATATCTCTTCGAGGGGCCATCATACATATGAAGTCGACCGGGAGCCAACGAAGAAGAAATTGTTAGTGGGTGGCCAGGTGCGACAGTTTTTCCTCGCTCAAAAGGGGGAAATTAGATTTTCAATGGCCGCACTCGAACGATAGAGATACTGGGCCTAACTCGAGTCCCTTTCGTGCCCTTTTTCCCACCAAAGTGTGGCCTAGTGCCATGTACCATGAAGCCCGGCATCTACCCAAAAGAGTTCACGTTATATATTCATCGCGACGTATTGAATCACGGGATTTCTTTGTCGATATGCAACAGACGTCTGACTTCTCACGCCAGTGAATCCGACGAAATCGCGTTCGATATCCACCGATGTTACTTAGTCGGTGGAGTGTATTTCATGATCTTCGTGATCAGTTTATGACATGGGTTTGTTTGTCATTACCACACAGAGACTTGTCAAATGTTCATAAACTCAGTTATTTACGCATATATAATGAGAGGAGTTGTTACCTCTATTGATGTCATTTAATAAAGGGATTTAAATATATTGCAAAGTATCGAATTGATTTACAACTTATTTAAATCCAACTCACTTCTATAACTCTCTTACATTTTCTCTTTACCGTTATCTCAAGTTGAGTATGCGTTTTCCTAAATATGTTAAATTTGCAAATAATTTTAAATTCGGATCGGAGTTGGGCTTGAAATGGATCAAAAGCAGATAAAAGAAATCCTATTTAGGTCGAATCATTTTCGGCTCGCCTCGGGTCTAATCATGCACGTTCGGCGATCTGCCCAAATCCAGCATTAGCAATGAGGGCTCTTTGGAAACCAAGCTTTGTTGATTGGATTGCGGTCCTTTTCACAGCTGTCCAACAATTCCAAGAACTAAAAAGCGACACTTTCAAGATCCATTATTTTAGCCAAGATGGCTGTGCCCCCACTCACTCCCAACTCAAATCCCCCCCACTAAACCAAAAGTTAAATCCCCACTAAAAACCGCTTGCGGATCGTCCGAATCGTTCGAAAAAACGTCCATCGACGGCGGACAATCGATGCATAATCCCAACAGGCAAAGGTCGTGAAACCCAAAAGCCAAGATTAGAGAAATTTGATGGAATTCTTAATTGGTGACATGAGCTATGGTTACTTTCAAAGACCTTGCACTCCCCTTGCAGCCAAAGAAACCTTCTCATAAGAAGCAGCGCACAACACCTAACACGACAAAATCGAAATCCTAAAGAGGGGCACTACTTCACTCTCCACTACTACTACTACTACACCAGCATCGGCCCACTAAATTTACATGATGCTGCAGCTGTCCGTGTCTCGTCGCTGAACATGTGGACGTAAGGATCCGAAGCCCCCGGCGGCATCGGCGGGACGTACCCCGCGGCGTGCGGCCGGGCGTACATCATCGGCTGGAAACATGCTGCTCCCGTGTGCCTGTTGGGCTTGGGCCTGGGCCTGTTGATTCATCATCATGGCCAGGTACTGTTGCTGGGTACGGATTCCCCTGGCCCACTCCTTGATAGTACCGCCACTCATCGGCAGCCCTTGCACGGCCGGCATGTGGCCCATCTGGCCCATTGGGTAATTGCCTATCTGGCCACCCATTGGCCATGGGCCCCACAAAGCCATTACCACCTCTGGCCGTGCCATGATTGGGGACGGTCCACATCGGGAGGAATCCCGGTGGCATCTTACCCTAGCATAGGCCCCATCGCCGCCGCCGCCGCCTCCTCCTCCCCCTGTTTTACCGCCGCCGCCACCTCCACCACCTCCCTTGCCGCCGCCGTTATTGCTGCCCTGTTCTTCTTGCCGGACCCTTCATTGAATCCATTCTTGCCACCCATTCCTAGCAAGTCACCACCATTTTTGCCCCCATTTTACCACCCGCCGCCCGCTCCTCCTTTGTTCTTGCCACCGTTTGACCACCATTTTTCTTTCCCTCCTTACCCTTTTCCCACACCACCACCGCCTTTTCCACCACCAAACATCTTCATCAACCCTGCATGTCGAAGACACTGCCTTTCTTGGCGGTGCCGCGGCCGCCGCTTTTCCCCCTTTGCCGCCGTCGCCTTTTTTATCGCCTTTGCCTTTAGCCCCTGATGTCCATGTGAACCACCGCCCCCGCCAATCTTGGCTTGTTAGAAGGAACATGGGATGGCACGGCCAAACTCCTCCTCAAACTCATCATCATACGATTCATCATCAAACTCGTTCATCATACTCATCATCAAATTCATCGTCAAAATCATCCTCGCTCGGCCCAAATCATCCTCAGCAAGTTGAACCTGACAGTCTTCTGTTCCTAGAAGGCAGCTTCAGATCTTTAGCACCACCCTTCATGTACTGCTGCTGCAGCTGAGCCAGCTGCTGTGGATGTTTCCTCCCTTTTGCTGGTCCTTTCCATTATTACCCTTTGGAGACTTGTTGTCTTTGCCTCCTTTGACGTTCTCCATTTGCAAGTGGTGAATTGGTGGCTGAGATTGAGAAGGTTTTGGTTGAATTGGTGGTTGTTGTTGCCGTTGGTTCTTGTGTTCTTGGGTCCTCCTGATACTCCCCATAGCTCCGCATGTTTCCCGACTCTCAAGCTTTCTTGATGAGCGTGTACGGATCTACCATACCAGCCACGTGCCTTGCCTTGCTCTGCATTATACTAACAGAGTACACTCCTAAAACCAGACAAAAAAATAAAAATAAACCCTCAGAAGAAGTCAAAAAGACCTCACATCAACCAAAAATATCCAACTGGAGCTATTTTGTAAAATAAAATCACCGAATCAACAGAGAAAAAAGAACCAAAAGCAACGTGGAGTAGGTCGGTAGGTATGTACCCTCAGTCTTCTCAGCAGTTCAGGCTTCTCAGCAAATAGAGAGGTAGTTCACTCTGAAACACGTCTGCGAGCAAACCCCCAAAACAGAGACGAAGTTAGAACATTCAAGATCTCAAAACCACGAGGAGAGAAAGACATTAAAGACTTCTGCAGCCATAATGAAGAACCAAGAAACGCAGACACAAACTCCATTTCATGCTAAACCAACTCAAGAATCGACAAAAGGGTTCAACTTGGTTACCTGCACCTTCATGACATCTTGTTTGTTCATCCTTTCTGATACAGAGAAAGGAAGTAGAGAGCGAGAGAGACAGAGAGGGAGAGTGTGAGTGAAGTAGCAAACTCAAGAGGAGTGAGAGTGTTAAGAGAGAGGAGGCGGTTGAAGCAGAGCATTAAACCTTGCCACTTTTCTTCCTCTCTCTCTCCCTCTCTCTCTCTCTCTCTAGTTTCAGAGATCTCTGCAATTCAGGACATTTATGGGGAGACGCGCAACGAGAGAGAGAGAGAGAGAGAGAGAGGAGAGGAGCGGTGGACTTGGCTGTAAGGAAGCAATAAAACAAGTCACGAGATCGAAATTGGCTTGGTTGGATGGACGGAGGCAAATTTAAACAACAATAATTTTAATAATAGTAACAACAACGATAGTGATAATAATGGAAATAATGATTTTTTAATGTCATTATGTGGGTGTGCATCATCATTAAGATCGCTCCAGAGGAGGGGACACATCTCACAGGATGAGGACGGGTCGGATCACGGAATCGAAAAGCTCCGTGTGACCCAGTTTAAGCGGGTCCGGGTCGGTCCCAAGCATTTATTGCAATGTCTTAAGTTATGGAAAATCTCGTGAGGTCACTGAAGCAATGGAGGCTCCGGACTATACAGAAATTGAAAAAGGCATGCCGCATCATTACCGTCCCAAAAAAAAAAAAAAAATCAACCCTACGTTGTAGGGTTCTCCCGTTCGATTTAAGCTTTTTCTCAGAGTTACTTTCCAAAAGACAATAATAGTATGTTGATTAGCTAAGTCGTGGACCACAGATCCATTCTTAATACATATTGTTAGCCAAGTTGTGATATGAATTAAATATTCGGTAAATAAATCGTCAATAATTTAATATGATAAAACTCGAAATAAACGGGTATCAAATGGATTTACAATTTACTTAGGCCGAATCCAACTCATGACTCTCTCTTATCGTCACTCAGTGCTTGCTCGATTCCCATTTTCACTCAGTTTGTCATATATTTAGTTAAAAGGTTATGTATAGAATCAGGTCGAATAGGAGCCATTAAATTTGTATTGTTACATATAATCATTTGGATGAGATCATTTTCGATTCGATCCAAATCCAATCCGACTCGCAAATTTAACGGATCTACTTCGTTATACCACAACATAAGTAAATACAACTGGTCAATGGACAGACTTTTTGTTGAGATGGCAAAAGAAGCGCAAATTTTTGAGCTACCAAGTCGTGATTAACCTCTACTTACGAGCTATTTTTCTACCAATCATGCGTGACACGAGAATTCTTTATGTTTCTTTTTTTCGCTATTATCTAAAGTATACCATTTTCCCTTGTAATTGATGTGTACATGACAGAGTTTGCAATACTTAGTTTAGAGGTTCAGTAATCATGGATCACGAGACTGCTGAATCAGTGCAATGGCTCCAAAGGAAGGAGAATAAAACCTTTACAAACTACTCGTCGCGATCGGTTTATTTCTTTGAGACTGACGATAGGGTGAAATAGGTTTTGCTATTACTTAATCTGCGCCTCTGTCACATCTGTAAGTCAAAATACGGAGCGGAAGAATCTGCATGACGAGATGAGTAGGTTCAAGATCAGATTTTCATGTGTGCGGATTAAAAAAATATCCCACTCACGTGTTGGGGTCGATTTGATATGTTGAGAACTCGTACACGACCGTTTATTTAGGAATTCGCTCTTTCTCTAGAGGGTTTGGTTGTCAGTTTGACCACAGCATGTGCGAGGACATTGGAACGTGTGATGTGCAAAGAACATGTGGATTGTTTTTTCACTGTCTTTCTTTCCAGAAAATGTTAAAAGTATACCAGTATAGGGTTCCTCAACCGTGGAGAGTCGCCGTACCTTTAAGCTCCCTCCGGTTCTTTTCTGGATCCACTGCCATCGCCAAATTCAGGCTGTGCAACTTCACCGAGTCGGAGACGATTCGAACGCCGGCGAAGACAAGCCTCGTGTCGCCGACGGCTTCGTAGAGCGACGGGGGAGGCAATGGGTGTGATCGATTTGGTACGGCCGACGCAAAGATGAATGGTTGCAATGGGGTAGCCAATGCCCTTGCGAAGCTCGGAGCCACTTAACATCGAAGCCGACGAACTAGGGGCAGCGAGGGACGAGGAGGAGGTCAATGATGGGCGGAGAGGAGGTGGACGGTGCTAGGGCAATGAGTGACGAGGGTGGATACGCCCTTGTCGCGGACGTCGATCTTGAAGGATCAACACACGCTCGAGAGGATTCAAATTCTTCAACAGTGATAGCCATGCAATTTCACCCTCAATCATCGAACCCAATCGGCCATCTAGATATGACGATCGGTGGTGGTCGAAGGCCATAATGATCGTGGTGGTGGGAAGGCTATCTTGTTGGCGATCCTCACCAAGTGGCCATTAAAGCAATATTCGGGTGCATCATCCCATTACTCCATGTTAACACTAACAACATTTGTTAAATTATTTTTGTAAAATTTTTTATGGGATAAGTGCACTAAAAATCAAAAACTTGTCAAAAAAAACTCAATTGACTCCTAAAACTTGCAAAAAATGCAACCAAATCCTAAAACTAGTCCTTCTGTTAATTTTGTCCAACTAGGCTGACTAACGAATCACTTAACGAGAAATGTCTTGAATAAATCCAACAAGTGATTAATAATCCTATTATATAGAAAAAAAAGTAGCTATCATGCATTTTTTTTATGAATCATAGAATGACGTCATTTTGGTCCAAACCAAAATTTTATACAAGTTTTATGTAAATTAAATAAAAAAAATAAGCTAATATTTTTTTTAATAAAGAGGGAGTTGGAAAAGCACACGAGCGAGAATAGCCCTCACCATCAGCACCCCACCATCGACGGGAAGGGTCGAGAATGGTGGGGAAATAGTAAGCAGAGGAATGACAATCCTCGCTCGTTTCTGACCGAGGGCTGCCTTTGGTGGGGGTCGGCCGTCACTGGGTCATCCACAAGATAAGGCAAGGGTCGATGACCCTTGCCCGATCTGGATGAGGGCCATGATCCTCACCTAGATCTGGGTGAGGGCCTATAGGCCGTCTCTTGTGATCTACAAGTGTCATCAATCCTTGGCTGGGGCCTAGCAACCCCACTGACCATTCCCCTACCCCACCATCACAGACCGACGAAGGTGGGTTGATGGCAGCCTCTCCGCATGCTTTCCAACTCATCTTTTTGTAAAACTTAGTCTATTTGTTTAAATCAAATTAATAACATTTGTATGAAAAAACGGATTGGACCAACACGAAGTCATTTTAGTTATGTCATTGCCATAAAAAAGAGAAAATAATTTTAAAAAAATCGTGTCAACATTTTTCGTCAATCAAGTTAAATCAATTGTATCAATTCAAAAAGTTTTAGGACTTGATTGCATTTTTTGCGAGTTTTAAACTTGATTGCATTCTCGTGACAAGTTTTAGAAATTTTAATGTATTTATCCATTTTTCTATCCAATATTCATCCCATCCCCCGTCCCGAATTTCTTATCCATCATGTTATTTGGATATTTTGTTATCCTATTCTAATTCAAATCCGAAAGTCATGAATCAATATATTTCACATGGATATTTGCTTTTGGTTTACCAGAAAAAAAATCAGAAATGTCAAAAGCACATAGCATGTACTCTCGGCGTTTTTCTTGCTTGATGTGGCACAAAAAGGAGAAATCTCTTATCGGTTTACACCGAATCCGCGATTCCGCCCCCGATGCGGGCATGAGGGAGAGAGAGAGGATTTGCGCTCGTCCGGTACAGAGTACAGCAGATATCTCATCAAGATAAAGAAAAATGCGCGAAATTCACACCATTGATGTTTATTTACCAGTGAACAGAAACGATTTGTTCATACAAAAGTGGTCGATGTATCTTCCAATGACATATGGAGATCCTAAGAATCAGAGCTTGTCAGAGAGATCGTGCATAATTTTAAGGGTGCAAGATCAGGGCTTGTTGGAACGTCCAATTCCACAAAATTTTCTGATTCTTCTGTCAAATACAGGGCAACCTACAGCAATTAAGCACAAGTGGATCTTTTGAGAGTTACAAGAAAGACCAATAAGTGCAAAAATTGCCCCTTTATGTCCCATTTCATGCCTTTCAACATTATGGGTGTTTAAGTTCACACGCCAGACATTGTGCCGGAGTCAAAATACTAAAATCCAAAAGCGGTTTGATTGGTATTTTTTCCCCCTCTCTCTCTCCCCCTCTGCTTTTTGGAGCCAAATTGTTCTTCTTTCTTCTGTTCTCCCCTTCTAAAAAGTATCACCTTGAGGGGAAATGTGCCCTGATACCCTCTTCATCTTTTTCCATTTGGCCCCTTTAAAAAATGTCCCTTTTGTCTATAAAAGCTATTTGGATGGTGACAAAAGAGGCGATCCCTACAGTGAGTGAGGCACGGATCCCAGAAGATTGTGAACTTGGTGCAGGCCTTTATAGGGTCATGGGATAGGTCACCTAATGTCATTTCGCAATGGCCCAATCCTTGGCTAAAAACTTCATCTAATCTATAGAATTTTCCTTCCATATACCACCATAAAAAGAATGCCTTTTTTTGGGGGAATTTAATGACAGTATCATGGGCGAAAATTGAGTTGTTTTCAAGGTATTTGCATCATGAACTATGGGGATCTAATGTTAGATTATGAACGATTGTAGAACAGCTGTCGTGCACCGGCAGGGAGAGTTGCAGAGGAGTCCAAACCATGGCTGGCTGCTTCCTGGACAGTTGAAACCCAACACCCAAACTTTCAGAAACCCTTGTCGGCAGAAGAATATTTCAGAGAATGGGGAAAGATCTAGTGGAGTCGAGTTCACCGTAATGTCATGTTGCCTAGTCTTATGGTTGTGCTTAGTGGATGTCAACTTAGTAAGTTTTCGGGATAATGATCCAAATGATTTCTGAACTTTATTTTAATGTCCAATGTAATTCCCTAAAATTTTAATTTGATTAATGTAGTCCTTGAACTTTAGGCAATATGTAATATGATCCATAAACTTTTAATTTGATCAATATGGTCATTGAAATTAAAAACATATTCAACTTAGTCTCTGAATTATAGAATGATATTCAACATAGTCTTTTCATTAATTCAAGTTCAGGAATGACTTTGAATATTTTCTTATAGTTCAAGAACTAAGTTGAACATGCTCCAAAAGTTCGGAGACCACATTGAACAAATTAAAAGTTCATTGATCACATTGCATATTGCGCTAAAATTTTGAGACCATATTAGTCAAATTAAAAGTTTAAATATCACATTGCATATTAAGCCAAAATTTATGGACCATTTGTGTTATTTAACCTAAGTTTTCAAAAGATAAACTTCTATAACATGAAGATAGAAAAAGGAGAAAAAAAGAAGAAGAAAAAACATTACAATGGTAAAAGGTGATAATGTCTTTCGATCAGGCTATTCTTTGAAACAAAATGGGCATTTCGGGCTCTTATTTGAGAAAATCAGAGCACTTTGGATTTTATTTGCAATTTTCCCTAACTTTAATAGATATAGTAAAATCATTTGAGAATCAATTTGGGTTTTTATCGCTTAGCTTCAAAAAAAAAGGGGGGGGAAAAATATATAACCGGTCTGTCATAGTGAGTGCCCTAAGTACTATTGTCGGTTTGAGATGTTAATATCCCTTATTCCATTAGAAACTTAGATTTTGAGATCTGAGGTTTGCTTGTTTTTGCTACTTACATTGCTAGGAGCATCTGAGGTCGTTTATGCGTGCATTATAAACACCGGAACGCGGAATTTTATCTTTCCAGTACATGTCAGACCGCACTAAGTGGATCTAAAGATCACTGGGTGTGATTTGACCTCTCGATTTTCGTATGTCTTGTTGAATTCCCTCGTGCATTCTACAGTCAAGTTTTTCCTTTTCACTTATTATTTTATGGGCTTTGACCTCATCAAGGGAAAGCTCTCCGGCATGCATGGTCCATAGATAGAAGACCACAAAAGAGAAAAAAGAAGAGAGAGAGCAGAAGCAGAAGCAGAAGCAGACGGATGAGTGCTGTCCGGGTCTGCCATAGTTCCTGTTGTTTGTGCTTTGAAGAAGAAAGCATCAGATGAGTGTTATTGTTGGCAAAATCGTGAATTATGAAACAGAAGTCCATTCCTCACGGTCCCCGTCAGAATTAATTTCCTGATAGCTTCTGCAGTTCATCCAATTTGTCGTGACAGAACTCGATTGTATATACACGTCTTCAATCCAACACTAAATAGTAAATATGGGCCAAAGAATCTCCAACCTTATCTCCAGAATTTTATGTATAGACATGTTTTTGGGGGATCTATCTCTTTAAAGGGGGAATCCATTCAAGAGGTCATAAAGCAAAAGCGACTTCATCTAATAGTTCAGAATTTTATGCACAGACATGTTTTTGTCTCGTGTAAAAACCCTAAGTTTTGTTTTGGTCTAATCCTACCCTAAATTTTTTTCTCACATGAAAAACAACCAACTTTAGGTCCTAATCCCGATCATACCTTGAACTATCTTTTGTTTCATAAAAATCATCAATTTTTACTGAGTCCCATATTTGCCTCAGCTAACTCTCCATCCAAGATCGACATAGTGATGTGGCATTTCCACGCCATTACTGTAGTTTTTTTCACAGGTTTCAAATACAAGGATACGTCTTTCGAAGATGAATTTCCATGTCAGTCTAAACGGTAGTCTTATTGGATATGAAATTTGGGTAAAAATTAGATTAATCATAGTTGTCTTTTTCGATTGCTCTTGCTCTCAAGAGAATCTCCCATCCATTTCATTTGGGAATTTTCGATTTTGGACCTAGTTTTCAATCTCTCGTGCTCATGAGTCTTCTATCTCTCGAGGTCAAAGAATTCGCGCTTGAGACACTTGGCTTGAGACACTCGAATAGCTCGCACTTCGAAGTTTTTCATCTCTCAGTTTTCAAGAGAAATTTTAGACGGAAGATTAACGGAGGTAGATTCGAGACTCAAGTAAAAATTAGTGATTTTTTAGGAGACCCAAAAAGGTTTAGGATGGAATTAGGATTAGACCTAATATTCAATTTTTTTTAAGGGCAGTGGACCATTAAATATGTTTATTTTATGCTGATGACATACTTAGTAATAACCTAACATGATTTTCACAATATATTTACTCGCGAAATTAACGGAATCTTGGATCTACGATAGCTTCTCGTGTTAAATGGATGACGGATCACTCAAGCATCGATGCCGAGGGCTCTTTAATGTTGCATTATGCTGGAGGAGAAGCGTGAAAGCAACCTACCTCTCTTACTTAACTTTCAGAAGAATAATTACTTTGCGTGATTGCTTTCGATTGCCGGCGTCGTATAAATGACACATCCCTCAGATAATTGCTCCGGACTTAAATTTAGTTTTAATTGCTCCGGACTTTAAATGACACATCCCTCACATAGTAACCTCCCCAGCTTTTTTCGTCTCGCAAAAAAATAATCCCAAATTTTAGGTTTAGTCCGAAATTTACCCTGAATTTTGTTTGGTCTAAACGAGACAAACTTTCAACCTACTCCCATTTTACCTCATGATTTAGTCTCACTCTTCACATGATATTCCGCGTACAACAAATTTATATGAGTAAGGTGACATAAAAAATCATCATTAAAAATGAAAACATTTTAAGATATGAAAGTCAAAGGCGACAATGGCTACTCATGGACAAGGAGATATTGGAGATAGATTTTTGGATTAGAGTAAAAATTTTGATTTTTCTCTTTAAAAAAAAGTTTGAGTAGATTTGAGATTAGACTTAAAGTTTGAATATATTAGATAAGTAAAAAAGTTGGGATAAATTTGGACTGAATTCGAAGATTGAGATTTTTCTAAAAAAAAAAAATCAAGACAGAATTTAGATTAAATTTAAAGTTACAACTTTTTAGGAAGTAGAGCTATGGATATTTAAGAGACAGAAACAAGTGGGAAGACTTGTCACTGATAACTTGGACAAGCTGAACTGGTCGTCAAAAGCACTGCCCGGCTGTGGATCATGCGCCCTCTCACGCTGCTGAGGAAAGACTGTGTGTCGTTGGTGGACAATCACTTTCAACTGGGCAGTAGCAGCAGACAGTGATTGAGTGAGTGGCTCCCATTTCTGATATAACGAGAGAGGGTTGGGCACAGTTGTCTCAGTGAAAAGTCATTTGGGTCTTCTGGGAATAAACCCATTTGGGTAAAAAGGTGAAAACCATAATTTTCCCTTTTTAAAAATAGTTTCAGTGTCTTTCTGACCCTCAGAATGACACGAATGGGCGAGGGAATCTGCCTACAATTAGGTAGGTGAAAAAGGAATTACACTATCCGGAGAATAAGACAAGGAAAAAGCTATATTCCTGCTTTAAAAACCAACTTCTCATCGAAAATTAATTTTTATACTTCTACTATTGAGAAAAAATTAATTTTTTTACTCCTATTTCTGAAATTTATTTCTGATTAGAAAAAAACGTTTGATAACAGAATAAGATTTCTACTTTTGGAACAGAAATTTATTTGGTAAAATTAAATATTTTTACTTCTAGAATATTATTAACACAAAATCTTTTATAAAAAATTATTGATTTTAACCTAAACTACATGTCATTCAGGGAAAGTGAAATGCAATTATTGAAGGATTTATGTGTAATTTTTCATTTAATTATATATGCAAATGGGGACCAATTTTAGGGAAAAAATTGTATTAATGTATACGATAGCCGAGCTCATATATCTATGCTAAAAGCACGGATAGTTCCGGTGCTTCCTTGCTTGTGTCTAGTGTGTTAAACATGTGGGTCGGATTTCGATCCAGTTGAATATGGTCCAACCTGTATTGACCCATTTAACTCGTTTTGATCGATTTTTATACGCTAAAAATTTAATGACTCACACCTAATCCAGCCCATTTTACTTAAAATTTTCTATGCTTAACCAAATTACATAATATTTGCTAAAACACTCTTACGCAATTGTAATTATTTTAATTTTTAAAGAAAGACGATATTGCTAAAACACTCTCATGCAATTAAAATTATTTTAATTTTTAAAAAATGCTTAATTTATTTTTATAAATTAATTTATTATTATTAAAAATATCATTTACTTTTTAAAAATTAAAAAAATTATTTATTTTTTTTACTCCGGCGGGCACAGACAGTGATCTGTCGACAGGGACAGTGGCCGTGGCAGGTAACACCAATGGGCGGCAGCAGTGGTCAGTAGTGGGGAGGCATGATGTGTATAGATGTTGAGAAATTTCAACTTTTAAAAGAGAACTAACTTTTTTTTTACTTTTGAAAGTACGTCAAAAATAATTTCTGAAGCAAAAAATCACATCAAAAGTAGAAAAATAAAGTTACATAATCAAACTAATTTTTACTTTAAAAGTTGCGTTACCAAATGGATTTTTGCTTTAGAAGTACTTTTGAAGCAGAAATATCATCATGCGCACCTTAATTAACTTAGGAAATAAGTCAAGATAACCTTAATCAAATTACTTTTTTCTTGTTGAAAATCAAATTACTTTGACATGTACTCAATAACAACTCCTCCTTGATACACATGGCGGCTAATGTAGACATTGGTTTTAGAGTTTGATTCTGAAAAGAAAACCCAGTGTAAGAGCATGTTTATTTTAGTAAAAGAATTTTTAACAAATTAGTTTTATGAAATTTCATGCATTTGGCTTGCTAAAAATGATTGTTTAACAGAAGATCATTTATGATCAAAGAAAACATATATGTTTAAAGTTAGAAAATGAATTCTCTAACCCGAAAATGGGAAAACATTTTCCTAGAAGATGATTATCATAAAGTTTTCTCCGAAACAAGTGCACCCCAAGTAGATTTTTTAATTTAAGTAGGCTTCCTAGTTTGATTGGTTTCCTAATTTGAGTAGGTTTTTTTTAGTTTGACCACAAATCATTGTGAAGCGAGTACTTTTTAACTTTTGAGTATTTGGTCCGTGAATGTGTTTATTTGAGCGAAAGAATTTCTTGTGAATTAATTTTCTCGACTTTTACACGTTTAGTTAGCTGAAAATGACCGATTACCAAAAAATCATTTGTACTCAAAGGAAATATACATGCTTAACGTTATAAAAATGAAGTTCTTAACTTGAAAAGGGAAAAAAATATTTTTTCGAAAGCAATTTCTCTGAAAGTATTTCCATTTAGAGTCGCACATTTTCACTACCGATTTGGTAAAATACTAACAAAGAGTTGTGACCATTTTATCCATTGTGGGTCTGACCTTTTACCATCATTTGCATTTTCTTGTGGGTCCCTCTTTCCTTCATTTACATCCTTCTCTCTTGCTCTCTCCTTTTGCTTTCTTTTCTTCCATGTTTGAGATGGCTTTTGTGTCGTTTTCATAGCTACTCAATAAATTGTTTAAATTCGGAGTATTGATTATTGTTGAGTAACTTCGTAATTTTTTTTGCTAGGTTCGGGTCAATGAAGTCTGGAGGTGTTTTTTGTGTCCTTTTTTTTTTTTCATATCTTTGTTTTTATGTCCGGGGAAGGTAGGTATTGATTAATTGCTTATTTACTATTGAATCTGATTAAAGTTGAAGCTTTTAAAGATTTTTAGTGAGGCCTTTTGGCATTTCTGAGTTTCTCTCCTTCTGGAGATTCTGTTAGTTAAAAGTTTTTCAAAATTTTGTGAGGAATAGTTGAAAGAAGAAAAGCGGGTCTTGTATGATCCTAAAGAATTTTGGTTTCACCAAGTGAAAAAAAAAAAGTTTATCTTCCCATTAACTTCTAACTATTGAATTCACAGATTTCTTTGACCCTATTGAGATAGAGCAGACATTTGATCTTTTGAGTAATTTTTTTGTATTTTTTTTTCGTGGAAAACTTATCGGTTTGGTTTCCATTCACTTCTTTCTTTTCTGCAACATGTCCGGTAAAATGATTTCAAGACGCACATTTTGATCTCCACAAAATATTGGTTTAATTATGGTTCAGGATTAGTAAAGAATGAAGGGTTTTATTTCAAGAAATTTTAGTTTTCTTATCATTGCAGTAGATTAATTGAAAATTTTTACCATTTTGTTTTTGATTCTAGAGAAAGTTGAAGACCAGTGGCCATGCCGAATGCATTTTCGCTTGAAGTCTATTAGCGGCGATGCAAAGTATGGTTGGATCCTTCCTCTGTATATTATTGGGTTGGTTTTGAATAATCCATATGTTGTCGGCCACCAATTAGATCGACAAAACATCATTCGACTAAGTGTTGTGCTTTTTACCGAGGGTGATTATGATGGCATTTTCCCTACGAGAGAGAGAGAAAGATGTCGAAAATGGGATGAAGAAGAAGGAAAGCCGGACCTGAAAAAAAAAACAAAAACAAAAAAAGACACAAAGGGAAAGCTTAATATGCTGAAAGGTGCGATCTACAATGGATGAAATGGTCATAATACTTTGTTGGGGAATGCTTTAGCCAAATTTAGAGTGAAAAAAACGCGATCCTTTCATTTATCATAAAGTTTCTCCAAAATAAACATGCTCAAAGTGAATTTTCTTATAAGTAATGCTAACATAACGAGGCCGTCATCGACTAAAAATGAAGGTCTAATTTCAACCCCCACTTTCGCTTCAAGAGGCTACTGGATTTGTGTAAATAACAAACAAAGAAGGTTGGTCGATGGGCTGCCTAGATGTCCGAAAAGAAAAGTTAGAAATCTTTCCTTTTTTTTCCCCTCATCTGGATGGCACATGTTCTCCCGATTTCCAGCACAACTTTCTGTTGGGATTTTTTATTGTCCGCTGCCAATCTTTCTTTCTAATTTTACAAAATTTTAGTGCTCAAATGCTTTGAAAAAGATAGCGTTACAATGTTAAGAGAATAATAGAAACGTTGTAGATTATGATTTGATTAGCATCGGCATCGGCATCGGCATCGGCAATTGGCGGGTAATAACGGGCGGTGTTGACTACTAGCGACTGACGACCAACAGAGGCAGCCAAGAGAATTGTGTCTTTAGTAGTTTTGTGGTTATAGAAATGCGAAAATGGGACTGCGTGCCGAGTAAAACTAGGTAATTAAATAGATTAGATCTAATAAAAAGAAATTGCTGACTATGAGTATAGTTAATGCATAATGTAGTGTCAATTAAATAAAATTTTTAGTATGGATCTTAAAATATGTTTTCATTTTTTTAATATAAGACTATGCTTATTAGTTATAATTATGATCAAACATGATAAATCTTCATAGAAAATTTCCAAAAATAAAGGAAGATATATTTTACAATGTTATGAATTTTGTTCATATCCTAATGTCACGGTCTCGAGGTTCTCAAGCTCGAAAGACGGTGAATCATCCATGAAGAATAGATATCTTTCTTCAGTTATTTAGAATATATGGATGGATAATATCGTAAATGTTCCACATTTTAGAGCTAAGTAGTATTAATACGGACACGCGACATATGGCACGATATATTGATGCGTAATTTTTAAAAAAAATAGAAAATTACGACAAATTATTATTTCTATAATTTTTTTTTGTAAAAATAGAGAATTTATAAAGAAAAAGCTCTTATAATAATAATAATAAAAAGAAATTTCCTGTCATGGACAATCTCGTAATTTGACTCCAAAAGCCGATCTCCTTAAAAAATAAATAATAAAGTAAAAAGCATACTGTTGACATAATAATTATGATTTTGAAAAATAAATTTTGGTGGGTCCGACGAGTCCCCAGACGAGATCTTAGAGATATTCCCTACTCCACTCCTGGCAAGGTTCCCCTCTCTCTATTTCGTCGTCTTCCTCCCACATCTCACATCTGGTCAAACCTCCTCCGTCACTTCACTTCACTTCATAAATACTCCCTCTCTCTCTTCCCCTGTCACACTATGTTGTTCCCAAAGACGTCATCTGTCTCTCTGGCAGCGGAAAGAGGAAAGATATGACTTCATTCAGTCAACCCATCTTTTTAAATTTTTCCTGTTGGTGAATGCAAAATCTTCATCACGCGCCGGAGGAAGCTATCGAGGAAGGAGGCGCCATCGCGGAGCAGTAGGTCGCCATGGCCGCCCGTGGATTTGCTCGCGTCTGCCCTTCTTCAAGATCATCCTCAAATGGAGGAAGATCTTCGCCCAGATCTCGCTCGCCCTCATCCTCCCTCTCTGCGTCATCGAGGAGCCGCCATGGCCGCTCCTGTTTTCCCCTCATCTCTCTCATGGCCCCGA
Organism: Psidium friedrichsthalianum; assembly: GCA_019149425.1. Taxonomy (NCBI): domain Eukaryota; kingdom Viridiplantae; phylum Streptophyta; class Magnoliopsida; order Myrtales; family Myrtaceae; genus Psidium; species Psidium friedrichsthalianum. Next base: position 13,705 of record JAGVVM010005655.1, on the reverse strand, counting down.
GACTTCCACTTCCTCACCGACTCGCGTGTCGCCGGCGTTGACCGCGTGTCCGACGCGGCGACCGCTCGGCGTGTCCGTGCTCCCTTAGTTCTACAGTGTTCCTTATAATGTGATTGGTTGATGGGAAGCTGCATTCGGATTGGTAGATAAAGAGGTGCATTCTTCACCATTAAGGCGAAGATTGATCAACGGTTGTAATCCAGGAGTTTTGTATAAATGGGAGTTTCCTTTCTCTTATTTGTATCACTTCACAAGTAATACAATTCGGACCTTCTCTCTACCTGAGTGTGTGAGGAAGGCTGACTTCGGAGAAATTTCCAAGGCGGCACGAGTAAGGGAACGCTTGATTGTTCAACCCAACATTTGTATACTTCTAATAAATCCAGGTTTAATTAGTTATTTTGTCCCTTTTCCTCTTGTTATACTGTATTTTTTTTAGTTCAACTGTATAATTTTTTCCATTTAAACTTTGCCACTTTGAAAAAACCATCGAGTCGAATTAGGGGGTCGGTAGTGTTTAAACTAAGAAAGAAATCTTTCCTTGAAAACCAGATACAGAAGTCACCCGGTTTCCGGGAAAAAATCGAAGGTACATATAGCCCCTTCTCATTTGTGAGAGGAGCAGTTGCTTCTCATTTTCCCATGTTCAAAGCCTTATTGAGAAGAATAATAATCAAGAATCAACAGTAAGAGTTATGACCGAGAATGTGAGATGGTGAAGTATGAAACTGCAGCTTTAAGAACTAAAATCAATGATGGTTCAACTGGAAGAACAGAATTTAACAACTAGATTTGGGTGACTCTGATATCAACTGGGCCTATCCATAAAATGCAAGGTCAATCAAAATGTCGAAGGCAATAACCGTTGGGTTACAAATGTGAAAATAACATATTTTAACGTAGCCTCTATTAATTATTTACCATCAATTTTAACCCTACTTTTTATCCTGAGAGAGGGAGGGAGTTTAGGCAGGTCATTCTTTTAGCATGAAAACAAAAGCCTCATTTTACTGTCATTTTTAACATGATTTTCATTTTAAGAGTCGAAGGGAGTATGGGTAGGTCACTATTCTAGCATAGAAGTTCTAAGAGAGGGAGACAGTTTGGGCAGTCAATATTCTAGCATGAGAACAAAAGCCTCTGTTCTGGTAACCTTCCACAAAAAACTGCAAAGCCACCCATCTTCAAGCCAAAATCACGTCTCTTCCAAGTGGTGTTTGAAGATTTTCAGGCAGCGGATGATGAGTTATCGAGCTGCGAAACGGGGGCTTTTTACGAAATAGCGTTCAAGAAAAACAAATTTTACTGATTTGGGATCCATCCAAGGTAAAATACGGATTAAGGGTCCGTCCGGCAATCTTACTATCGAACGGCAGGCCCCCCCTTCCGAAGGGACCCTCTTCTCTCTACACTTTTCAGAAGCTTTCTTCTAAAACTTCACGTGAGGTTTCAGAAGCCTAAAGCTTCAGAGTTCTTTACTTCTATTAAAGGCGAAGATGGAGTGGCCATTTTGTGAAGACGAAGAGAGGAAATAGAGAGAAAGTAGAAAGAGAACTGAGAGAAAATCGAGAGAGAAAAAGAGATTTGAAAGTCACTCGTCAATTTCAAACGTCCCTGTATCTGCGGTGAATTATTCTGTCAATATTTTCTCGCCATCGAACCAAGTAACGATTCACTTTATGATCTATTTTCTCCTATCCTTTGCGTTTTTCATTTCGTTGCATGTAACGTTAATTTTTTTTTACATGACAGAGAAGCTGGATAAGAGGAGAGAAATTTGAGGAGTCGAAGTATCTTTTTCCACCGTCTTGACGCACGTACGCTTTTTGGGTTAAGGTAATGCATATATCATTGTTATAGTTAATTTGAACATGTTTTGGTTGTTTTAGTGCTATTGAGTCTCTATTTCGTTATTAATTTGTCATGTTTTTGCATGATTTTTGGTCCGAAAAATATCTTATTTTTGCGTTACAGATATCTCTATTTTGCATGTCGATACATGTCTCACGAAATTTTTTTTGTGTATTAAGCCCTATTTTTCATCATATTTTTGAAATTTTGTAAGGTTAATTAAATATGATTATGAGAATACTACAATAATAACTGAATATATATGTCTCGAGAAAATTTTTGTGCAAAATCATGGTTAGATTTGGACGATAGGATGTGGTAATTAGATCTGAATCTTTGTTTTTGGTCGCCTAATTCAAGGGACATGGACTAGCCAGGTGGGCAAACCTGGACCATACGATCTATCTATAACAATAGAAAGTTCTCAGATAGTAGAAAAATTAGGAAAAAATGAATTTTCATGAAATTCTTCTGGCCTGAGTCCTCTAGGTTCTTAAGCTTTTTCGAAAATTAAGAATAAGTCCCCAGCAGAGTCGCTAAGCTATCGCGACTTAAAAATTTTGATTGATTATGAAAAATTCCCAGATTAACGGATTAGCAGGTTAATTAGATTGACTAACCTAATACGAACTCTCCCAAGCCCTACCGAATCGCAACTTTGGTTTTTATTAAGATGATTTTAGAATTTAGAATCGCCACTGACTATTTTGGGTAGGTTGATTAGACACCTAAATAAAGTATTGGGAGGAATACTTTATTCCTACGAACCAAAGATCAATGAGTTTAGGGACTTGGTTACGCTAGATTATTCTAACGTCCTTTCAGTACCAATTTCATGAAAAAGCCTCTCAAATGGCTGCGATTTATGTTGAGCATGCTGTGTAAGTAATGAATTATTCTCAGGTCACGATTGAAGATAATTTCTTCGTGCCATGCCTACAAATGGAACAGATAAACTTCATAAATATTGCATTATTTTCCTAAGATGCTTTATCCATTAGAGGTAGAATCGTCATTTATAAAGGAATGACGAAAAAGAATAAGTTCTATTCAATTAATTGAAAATCCTAATTTTTTACATTCTTCTGAAATTTTTTTTACGAAAAATCATGGAATTTTTTCAATTTTTTTAGAAACTTTTTATGATTATTTTTATTTTTTTGTGATTGTCTGATTTTTTTTCTAAATTTTTAATTTAATTTTTATATTTTTCAGGCCGAGTCCAGGATTTGACCCAAATAACGGTGCCGCTCCCTTTTTTATGTTTTCTATTATTATTATTATTTTGATTTTATTTATTTTCTAATTTCCTTTTCTTTTTTTTTCCATTCTTTTTTCGGACCGAGTCAGTTCGACCCAACTCACAAATTGAAAGAGCTGGCCAAAACCCACTTGGGTTTGAACCGGGACTAAAATGACAGAATTTTAGGAATGTTGTTATTATTTTTTAAATATTTTTTTCCAATATTTTTTTTGTTTTTCTATTTTTTGAGATATTTTTTTTATTATTACAAACAAATTATACAGAGCGGAAGAATCTGCATCGACGAGATGAGTAGGCTCAAGACCAGATTTTTATGTGTGACGATTAAAAAAATATCTACTTCACATGCTGGGGTCGATTTAATATGTTAAGAACTCGTGCAAGACCGGTTCATTTAGGAATTCTCTCTTTCTCTAGAGGGTGTGGTGGTCAGCTTGACCACAGCATGTGCGAGGACATTGGAACGTGTGATGTGCAAGAGTGTGTTGATTGTTTTTCACTTTCTGTCTTTCAAGAAAATGTTTAAAGAATTGGGGTTCCTCAACCGTGGAGAGCCACCGTGCCTTTAAGCTCCCTCCGGTTCTTTCCTGGATCCATTGCCATTGCCAAATTCAGGCTGTCCAACTTCACCGAGTCGGAGATGATTCGAACGCCGGCGTAGACAAGCCTCATGTCACCGACGGCTTTGAAGAGTGACCAGGAAGGCAGTGGGTGTGCTTGATTCGGTACGACTGATGCAGAGATGAATGGTTGCAATACGGCAGCCAATTGAGGCTGACGAACTAGGGGCAGTGAGGGACGAAGAGGAGGTCAGTGAGGGGCGGAGAGGAGGTGGACGGTGCCGGGGCAATGAGTGAAGAGGGTGGATGCACCTCTGTCGTGGACGACGATCTTGAAGGATCTAGCGCATGCGAGACGGGATTCAAGTTCCTCAATAGTGGTAGCCATGCAATGTGCTCTCCTTTTCACCCTCAATCATCGAACTCGATTGGCCATCCTATGACGATCGGTGGTGGTCCAAGGCTATAATGATCACGGTGGTAGGAAGGCTATCTTGTCGTTGATCCTCACCAAAGTGGCCATTAAAGCAATATTCAGATGCGTCATCCCATCACTCATGTTAACACTAACAACATTTGTTAAATTATTTTTTGTAAAATTTTTTATGGGATAAGTGCACTGGAAAGCAAAAACTTTTCAAAAACTTAATTGAGTCCTAAAACTTGCAAAAAAGTGCAATCAAGTCTAAAATTAATCCTTCTGTTAATTTTGTCCAACTAGGCTGACTAACGATCACTTAACGGAAATGTTCTGAATAAATCCAACAAGTGACTAATAATCTTGTTATATAGAAAAAAAAAGTAGCTATAGTGCCTTTTTCTGATGAATCATAGAATTACATCATTTTTGGTCCAAACCAAATTTTTATGCAAGTTTTATGTAAATTAAATAAAAAAAGAAGCTAATCTTCTTTTAAAAAAAATAAAAGAGGGAGTTGGAAAAGCATATAGGCGAGGGTAGCCCTCACTGTCGGCGCCCCATCATGATGGGAAGGGTTGGGAATGGTGGGGAAATTGTAAGCGGAGGAATGACGGTCCTTGCTCATTTCTGACGAGGGCTGCCTCTAGTGGGGGTCGACCGCCACTGGGTCATCCACTAGATGGGGGCAAGGGTGACCCTTGCTCGATCTGAGTGAGGGCACGATCCCCACCCAGATCTAGGTGAGGGCCTATGGGCCGTCTCTTGCGGTCTGCAAGTGTCATCAACCCTTGGTCAGGGCCTAGCAACCCCATGACCATTCCCCCACCCCCACCATCACGACGACGATGGTGGGTTGATAGCGGCCTCTCCGCCTGCTTTCCAACTTATCTTTTGTAAAATTTAGTCTATTTTTAAATCAAATTACTTAATAGTTGTATGAAAAGATAGATTGGAACAACACGACGTTCATGTAGTTATGTCATCTCCACATAGGAAAGAGAAAATAATTTTAAAAAAATCATGTAAACATTTTTGTCAATCAAGTTGAATCAATCGTATCAATTTTACAAGTTTTAGGATTTGATTGCATTTTTTGCGAGTTTAGGCTCGATTGCATTCTCGTGACAAATTTTAGGACTTCTAGTCCATTTATCCATTTTTCTATCCAATCTGGGTTCATCCCATCCCCCGTGCCCGAATTTCTTATACATCATTTTATTTGGTTACATCGGTTTTGGAAGACCTCGTCTTTGGATATTTTGTTATCCTATTCTAACTCAAATCCGAAAGTCATGAATCAATATATTTCGCATGGATATTTGCTTTTGGCTTACCAGAAAAAAATCAGAAATGTCAAAAGCATATAGCATAATGTGGCACAAAAAGGAGAAGTCTCGATCAGTTTATACCGACTCCGCGATTCCGCCCCTGATGCCGGGCATCGTGAGGGAGAGGGGAGGATTTGCGTTTGTCCAGTACAGAGTACAGCAGACATTTCATCAAGATAAAGAAAATTGTGCGAAATTCACACCATTGATGTTTATTTACTAGTGAACAGAAACGATTTCTTCATACAAAAGTTGGTCAATGTATCTTCCAATGACATGTGGAGATCCTGAAGAATCAGAGCTAGTCAGAGAGATCAGGGTGCAGATCAGGGCTTGTTGCGAACGTCCCATTCCAATTAACAAAATTTTCTGATGCTTCTGTCGTCAAATACAGGGCAAACCTACAATAATTGGCACAAGTGGATCATTTGAGAGTCACAAGAAAGGACCAATAAGTGCAAAACACTCCATGTGCCATTTTCATGCCTTTTTTAACATTGTAGATGTTTAAGTTCACATGCCAGACATCGTGCCGGAGTCAAAATACTAAAATCCAAAAGCAGTTTGAATAGGTATTCTCTCTCTTTCTCCCCCTCTCCCCCTCCCGTTCTGCTTTTTGGAGCCAAATTGTTCTTCTTTTTTCTGTTCTCCCCTTCTAAAAAGTATCACCTTGAGGGGAAACGTGTCCTAATATTTTCTTCATGTTTGTGCTTTTGGCCCCTTTAAAAAATGCCCCTTTTGTCTATAAAAGCTATTTGGATGGTGACAAAAGAGGCGATCCCTACAGTGAGTGAGGCACGGATCCCGGAGGTCGGAAGATGTGAAATTTGGTGCATGGCTTTATAAGGTCATGGGACAGGTTACCTAATGTCTTTTCGCAATCGCCCAATCTGTGACTAAAAACTTCATCTAATTTATACAATTTTCCTTCCATAAACCATCGTAAAAAAAAAATTTTGCCCTGTTTTTTGTTCAAGAAAAAGATTGCCTTTTTTGGAATTTAATGATAGTATCATATTTTGAAAATTGAGTTGTTTTCAAGGAATTTGCATCATGAACTATGTGGATCTAATGTTAGATGATGAATGACTGTAGAACAGGTGCGGTGCACAGGCAAAGAGTTGCAGAGTAGTCCAAACCTTGGTTGGCTTCTTCCTGGACAGTGGAAACCCAACCCAAACTTTCAGAAACCCTTGTCGGCAGAAGAATATTTCAGAGAATGGGGAGAGATGTAGTGGAGTCGAGTTCCCCGTAATGTGATGTTGCCTAGTCTTAAAGATGTGCTCACTGGATGTTAACTTCTGTAATTTTTCAAAAGATAAACTTCTATAACTTTAATAGATACAGTAAAATCATTTGAGAATCAATTTGGGTTTTTATCGCTTAGCTTCCAAAATAGGGAAAAAAAAATATAATTGGTCTGTTATGATGAGTGCCCTAAGTACTATTTTGAGATCTGAGGTTTGTTTGTTTTTGTTACTTATATTGCTAGAAGCTTCTGAGGTTGTTTATGCGTGCATTATGAACACTGGAACATGAGATTTATGTCGATCCAGTACATGTCAGACCGCAACAAATGGATCTAAAGATCACTTGGGTGTGATTTGAGCTCTCAACTTTGGTCTGCTTTGAATTCCCTTATGCATTCTGCAGTCAACTTTTCCTTTTCACTTATCATTTCGTGTGCTTTGACCTGATTAAGTGAAAACTCTCCAGCTGTAGCATGGATGGAAGACGACAAAAGAGAAAAGAAGAAGAGTGAGAAAGAAGCAAAAGCAGAAGAAGGCGGATAAGAGTTGTTCATGTCTGCCATGATTCCTGGCGTCTGTGCTTTGAAGAAGAAAGCATCAGATGAGTGTTGTTGGCAAGTCCATTCCTCACGGTCCCCGTCAGAATTAATTTCCTGATAACTTCTGAAGTTCATCCAATTTACCGTGACAGAACTCGATTGTATACACACGTCTTCAATACAACACTGAATAGTAAATATGGGCCTAATTTCCTAAAAAATCTCCAAATTTAACTTCAAAATTTTATATATAGATAGATTTTTGTCTCGTGTAAAAACCCTGACTTTTGTTCCGGTTTCCTAAATTTTTTTTTCTCACATAAAAAAATCCAATTTTAAGTCTAGTCTCGAATTTACCTTGGCCTAATTTTTGTCTCATAAAAATATCAACTTTTACTGAGTCTCATATCTGCCTCCGCTAACTCTCCATCCAAAATCGACGTAGTGATGGCATTGCTCTAATTTTTCTCCCAAGTTTCGTATCTAAGAAGATGTCTTTTAGTGATGAATTTCCATGTCAGTCCAAACGGCATCTTATTGGATTTGAAATTTGGGTAAATTTTGGAGTAACCATAGTTGTCTTTCTTCAATTGCTCTTACTCGAAAGAGAATCTCCCATCCATCTCATTTGGGAATTTTCAATTTTGCACCCAGTCTTCAATCTCTCGTGCTCGGGAGTCTTCCATTTCTCGCGGTTAAAAAGTTCGAGGTTGACACACTTGGCTTGGGACGTTTGGATAGTTCGCGCTCCGAAATTTTCCATCTCTTGGTTGTTGGGGGAAATTTTGGAAAAAGGATTAACGGAGGCAGATTTGGGACTTAAGTACAAATTGGTAATTTTTCAAGAGACTAAAAAAAGTTCGGGGTAAAATTAGGATTAGACCTCAAGTTCGAATTTTTTAAGGGCAGTAGGCCGTTAAATATGTTTATTTTACACTGATGACATACTTAGTAATAACCTAATATGATTTTCACAATTGATTTGCTCGCGAAATTAACGGAATCTTGGATCTACGATAGCTTCTCGTGTTAAATGGATGACGGATCATACAAGCATCGATGCCGAGGGCTCTTTAATGTTTTGCATTATGCTGGAGGAGAAGCGTGAAAGCTACCTCTCTTCCATAACTTTCAGAAGAATAATTGCTTCGCGTGATTGCTTTCGATTGTCGGCGTTGTATAAATGAGATGCCCGGTAAATAATTGCTCCTGACTTTAAATTTAGTTTTAATTTTATCCCGAACTTCTTTTTGTTTTGAAAAAAAAAAACCCTAAACTTCGAGCCTACCTAGCTTTTTTCGTCTCACAAAAAAAACCCCAAATTTTTGGTTTAGTCCAAAATTTACCCCGAATTTTGCTTGGTCCAAAAAACAGAAACTTTCAATCTACTCTCATTCTATCCCATGATTTAGTCCCAACTTTGACGTGACATTTCCACGTTGACGACAAACTTACACGAGTAAAGTGACATGAAAAATTATCGTTAAAAATGAAAACATTTTAAGATGTGAAAGCCAAAGGCGACAATGGCGACTTATGGACAAGAAGCTACTGGAGATAGATTTTGGATTAGAGTAAAAATTTGTGATTTTTCTCTTAGACAAAAAAAAAATTGGGTAGATTTGATATTAGATCTAAAGTTTAGATTTTTTGGATAAATAAAAATTGGGATAAATTCGGATTGAATTCAAAGATTGAGATTTTTTTAAAAAAATAAAGATATAATTTAGATTGAATCTAAAGTTGCAACTTTTTAGGAATTGGATCGATGGATGTTTAAGAGACAGAGACAAGTGGAAAGACTTGTTACTGATAACTTGGACAAGCTGAAGTTGCTGAACTGGTCGTCAAAAGCACTCCCCGGCTGGGGAACATGCGCCTTCTCGCGCTGCTGAGGACAGACTGTGTGCCAATGGTGGACAGTCATTTTCAACTGGGCAGTGCAGAAGGAAGTGATTGAGCGAGTGGACTCCCATTTCTGATATAACAAGAGAGTGGGCGGGGCACAGTTGTTTCAGTGAAAAGTCATTTGGGTCTTCTGGGAATCTACCCATTTGGGTAAAAAGGTGAAAACCGTAATTTTTGCTTTTTTGAAAAAGTTTCAGTGTCCCTCTGACCCTCGGAAATGACTTGAATGGGTGAGGGAATCTGCCTACAAGTATGTAGGTGGAAAAGGAATTACATTATCTGGGGAATAAGAGAAAGAGGAAGCTAGGCTTCTGCCTTAAAATCAACTTCCCATCAAAAATTAATTTTTATACTTCTACTTCTAAGCAAAAATTAATTTTTATACTTCTACTTTTGAGAAAAAATTAATTTTTTTATTTCTATTTTGGAAATTAATTTTTGATAAAAAAACGTTTGATAATAGAACAAAATTTCTACTTTTAGATCAGAAATTTGTTTGGTAACGATTGAATATTTTTACTTCTAGAATGTAATTAACACAAAATTTTCTACAAAAAATTATTGATTCCAACCTAAACTACATGTTATTTGAGAAAAGTGACATGCAAATGCTAACGGATTTACGTATAATTTTTCATTTAATTATTTATGCAAATAGGGACCCATTTTATGGAGAAAATTGTATTAGTGTATACGATGACATAACTCATATATCTACGCTAAAAGCATAGGCAATTTCGGTGCTTCCTCGCTTGTATCTAGAGGTGTCAAATGTGTGGGTCGGGTTTGGGTCTAGTTAAATATGGTCCAAACCATATTGACCCATTTAACCCATTTTAATTCATTTTTATACATTAAAAATTTAATGACCCATACCTAATCCCGTCCGTATTACTTAAATTTTTCTACACTTAACCAAATCACATAATATTTGCTAAAACACTCTTATGCAATTGTAATTATTTTAATTTTTTAAAGAAAAATGATATTACTAAAACATTCTCATGCATTCTCTTATGGGTCCCGAGTCCTTCGTTTCTATCATTCTTTCTTTTTGGCTCTTTTTGCTGTCTTTTCGTCCATGTTTAATGATGGTTTTTGGGAGTTTTCATAATTGCTAGATAACTTTTTAAATTGGAGTATTGGTATTGTTGAGTAACGCGGTAATTTTTTGCTAGTTCGGGTCGATGAAGTGGGGAGGTGCTTTTTTCTCTTTTATTCTTGATCTCCTTTGTTTTATGTCCGGAAAAAGTAGGTATTGCACTCATTGCTTATTTACATAGGAATTAATTAAAGTTGAGCTTAAGATTTTTAGTGAGGCACTTTTGCGCATTGCTGAGTTTCTCTCCTGCTAGAGATTCTGTTAGTTGAGTTCTAAATTTTTGAGAAAGAGTGGGAAAGAAGAATAAGCTGGGCTGGCCGATTCTAAGAGTTTTGCTTTCACGAAGTGAAAAAAAGTTTATCATCCCATCTAACTGCTCAACTATTGAATTCATAGATTCTTTGACCTAGTGGATAGAGCGCATGCATTTGATTTTTGAGTTAATTTTCGGGAATTCTTTGCATGAAAACTTTTGATTTGTTTCCGTTGACTTCTTTCCTTTTGCTGCAAGTAGTATGGTGAATGATTTCAAAAGACACACATTTGATATCGCCACAAAAAGTGTTTAATTATGGTTCAACTTAGTAAAGAATGAAGGCTGTATTTCAAGAAATTTTAGTTTCAGTAGATAATTGCAACTTTTTACCATTCGCCATTTCTGGTCTGACAAAGTGTAGGAAAACCAATGTAGCCACACGCGAATGCATTTTCGCTTAAAGTCTATTAGTGGAGATGCAATGCTATGGTTGGATCCTTACTCTTTTATTATTGGGTTGATTTAAAATAGTCCATATGTTGTCAGACACTCAATTAGATGAGAAAACATCATTCGAACTACGTGTCCCCACATGCTCTTTACGTGCTTTTACTTGGGGTGATTAGGTGGCATCTTTCTCTACAAGAGAGAGAAGAAAAGTGGATGAAGAGGATGGAAAGTGGGACACGCACAAAGAGAACAAACAAAAACATTTGTAAAGACTTATCTTATAAGGGATAAGCTTTAAGATGGTAAAGTGTGAGATTCACAAAGGACTCAACAATGGATATAACACTCTTTGTGGGTAGTGTTTTAGTAATGTGAAGTGAAAAAAGCGGCTATCCTTTAATTGTATAATAAAGTTTCTCAAAATCAAGTAACAATCTGAAGTGAATTTTCCTATAGATAATGCATAGCATAGTAGACGCAGTTGTCGATGAAAATGAATGGTGCAATTTGACCATCACTTTCACTCAAGAGGATACTGGACTTGTGTAATAAAAAACAAAGAAGGTTGGTCGATTCGAGTTGGCCTCATATGTTCGAAGAAAATTAGAAAATCTTACCTTCCGATATTTTCTCACCATTTGGACGGCACATGTGCTCCGATTTCCGAGCACCACTTCTGTTGCTGACTTTTTATTGTTCGCTACAATCATCTTTTTTATGTCTGGATTTTTGAAAAATTTAGTGCTAAAATGCTTGAAAAAGATAGCATTACAAAGTTCAAAGGATAATGGAAACTTTGTACATTTGATTTGATCCAGCAATGGCAATGGCAACCGGAGGGTAAGTAACCGGTAGTGCTCAATCCACCAGCGAGCGACGACCAACAGAGGGACCAAACGATTATTGTGTCTTTAGTAGTTTTGAGGTGATTAGAAATGCGAAAATGGAAATGCGTACTAAGTAAACGCTCTGGTAATTAAAATAGATCAGATCTAATAAAAAGAAATTGCTGGACTCTTGAGGGGGATAAGGTTTAACGCCATTAACGCATAAGTAGTGTCAATTAAATCAAATTTTAGTAAGGGATCTAAGAATATAACTCTGCGTGTTAATTATGATTATGATCGAACATGAAAATCTTCAAAGACCAAATTTCAAAAATAAAGGAAAAGATATACTTCTACAAGTTACTTATTTTAGGTCATATCCTAGCCTTCATGCGGTCGGAGGTTTGAAAGCTCGAAGGATCGAGAATCATCTATGAAGAACAGATACTCTCGGTTAGTTATTCAGAATATCTAGGGCAGGCAATATCGGATATATTTCATATTCTGAGCTAGTAGCATCGATACACGACACTACACGATACGATATGACAAGTACATCATCATTTTTAAAAGTTGAGATTCGACACGCATAGAGATATAGGTTATATAATTGAATATATATTTTTTGAGATATGTTTACTAAGCCTAAAACTGGTCATGAAATGCAGAGGAGTCATCAAAACTGCAAAAAGAGTAATAAGCCAAAACTTATCAAATTGATTAATTGAATCCTTCATTAACATCGTCCATTTGTTAATGAAAAATGCGGGGGGGGGGGGGGGGTGGGGCGGGGTGGGGGCGGGTTTGGGGGGGTGGGGGGGGGGGGGGGGGGGGGGGGGTTGGGGGTGGTGGGGGGGGCGGGGGGGGGGTAGGGGCGGGGGGGGGGGGGGGGGGGGGGGGTGGGGGTGTTGCGTATGGCGCGAGGGTGGGGTGGGGGGGGGGCGGGGGGGGGGTGTGGGGGCGGGGGGGGGGGGGGGGGGTGTGGGTGGGGCGGGTGGGTGACGTGTCCGCATTTTTAAATTAATTTTCTTTCTTGCGTGGTATCTTTTAATTATTATATTTTTGAAATTTTATTAAAGCGATCAAAAATGAAAAATGCTAAAATAGTATTTTGAAACCCAAAAAAAACTAGAAAAAAAAAACAAGAAAAAGGCGGCCTCGCTAGCGAGGCCCTGCGCCACACTGTCCATTGCCAAAGGGCGGCCAGAGGTCACCAGACCTAAGCGAGGGTGGGACGACGAGGCTCGTTAGGAGCGAACGAAGCCCTGGCTAGATCGGGGTCTGAAGAATCCCAAATCTGGCGAGGCTTGCTTAGTACCCATCCCCATAGACCTCCCCCTTCCTCCTCCTCTTCAAACCCCAAGAGTGTGTTGGTAGAATGATTTCAAGACGCACGTTTGATATATCACAAAATATGGTTTAATCATGGTTGACTTAGTAAGACTGAAGCGGTTTTATTCAAGAAATCTTATTTTTCTTATCATCAGTAAATTATTGAAACTTTTTTACCATTTTGTTTCTGATTCTTCAGAAGTGAAAACTAGTGCCATGCCGCAGCATTTTCGCTAAGTCATTAGTGGCGATGGCAAAGTAGTTGGATTTCCGTCCTCTATAGTTATGGGTGGTTTGAATAGGTCATATGTTGTCGGCCTACCAATCATTTTTGATCGAGAAAACACCATTAGACTAAGTGTTGTGCTTTTTACGAAGGTGATTATGATGGCATTGTTCTCTACAAGAGAGAGAAGATGTGAAAGTGAGGATGAAGAGGAAGGAACAATTGGGACTTGTGAAAGAAGAAACAAAAAAAAAACAAAGGCGAAACGCGAATGACTGCTCGAAAACGTGGGATCCAAACATGGATAAAATATCTAACACTTGTGGGAAGTTTTTAGCCAAATTTGCAGTGAAAAAAGACCATCCTTTCATTTATCATAAAATTTCTCCAA
>JAGVVM010005654.1:0-19185 GCA_019149425.1 Psidium friedrichsthalianum | reverse complement strand
ACGCCTCGCAAAACATTCACACTATTGTTCATCTCACGTTCACAATTCACGTCTCCTCTCCATCTCCACCTTCTATATTCCCTTTGTTCTCTCTCTCTCTCTCTCTCTCGAACCCCCCTTTTTTCTTCCCCCGCGGTCTTGTCCAGACCATGATGGAGAAGCACAGAGCTTGTCATGTTTTTACGAGGGAGAAAACTAACCTTTTACATTATGCCAATTCAACCTATTTGACCGATCGCGTACTGACATAATTTTTTTTTAGTAATATATTTTCCTTCCGTTGTGACTGGAGGGCTTCGTTGATAGTCGCATAGGACAGTCTCTCACCTGCGACTAGCCTTCGCCATGGCTACGCCTCTCTATCCCAAACCACTGCAAGCGTGTCCATAGGCAAGGCCGCCTCGCCAAGGCCTTGTTGGTCGTGAGACAAACGGGCCATAGGTCTCGCCAGCCATAGGGGGAGCTCGCCTTGCCCCGTGCCGGTGAGGCTATCTCTCCACTCAGATCTAGGCGAGGGCTTTGTGGCCCTTGCCTAGTGTCGGTCAATAGCGCCACCGAGACTCTCGTTGGTCCCATAGTAGAAAAAAAATAGAAAGAAAGAGAAAAACATACTAAAGATTGTCCACGTGAGTATTGGCTGACCAAATGAACTAAAATGGCATAAGGAGCAAAGATTTAGGACTCAATTTGCAAAAAAAAAAAAAAAAAAAGGGATCGAATGCTTCGTAAAGTTTCACACGCTTGTTCCTCAGCACATTCGCCATCTCCATCTCCACCTTCTATTCCTATTGGCTCTCCTTCTCTCGAGCCTCTTTTTCCCTCATTCTTGTTGACGACCATGATGGAGAAACTGACAGAGACCTTGTCATGTTTTCAAGGGAAAATTATCACAAAGTGTCTTAATTTATTATAATTATGCCAATTTAATCTTAAATTTTTTTTAATCAATTCAATCCTAATATTTTGCATTCGTATCAATTTAGTCCATTGAGCTTGTCAGTGCTGAAGTGACTTTTTTTTTACAAATTTTTCTCTTTCTTTCTATTTTCTTTCGCACTGTGGCCGGCGAGGGCTAAACCATCGCGAGGTGCTGCCACCTCTCTAGCCACGGGCAAGGCCTGCCTTCTCCTGTGGCAGATGATGTTGAAGAATAAAAAGAAAGAGAAACAGAAAGAGAGAATAAGTGAAAATAACAAACATTTATAAAATTTATCCACGTCATTGCCAGGCTGAGCCAAAAAATGGACTGAATTACACAAATGTCCAAAGGTTTAGGACTCATAGCAAAAAACATGTTTAGAACTGAATTAACACAATTACAATATATTTAATATTATTTTTGATAATATTTCTTGTTTTTGAAGAATAGTTTGGCTCCTTCTCTACTGGAGTGCGAGGAGATGGGTTGCGTCAATGAAGGAATGAGAGCTGCTGAATGGTTTCCATTTCCTTCCAATCTTCGAAGATTCCACTTAATTAAGATGGACAATAGTAATAAAAAAGAGAAATAAACTTATTCAGTGAAAACCCTCGTTGTAATCCTAGACACGTCAAAGTTGAATGTCAAAACCACTCGCGGTCTTTTCGATTTCGAGAAGTAAATTGAGTCGATTTGCTCCCTTGACATGATGGCAGTTCATCAACCTTTAAAGGGAACAATGATACATTACCCATGTTTTGC
Source organism: Psidium friedrichsthalianum (assembly GCA_019149425.1). Lineage (NCBI taxonomy): Eukaryota > Viridiplantae > Streptophyta > Magnoliopsida > Myrtales > Myrtaceae > Psidium > Psidium friedrichsthalianum. The sequence goes on along the minus strand of JAGVVM010005654.1, from coordinate 17,504 downwards.
AGGCAGAAATCATGATAGAAGGAGGAATGAAATTGAGTTAGGCAATTGAGAGCATACCAATCCATGCAATTAAAAGCACGTATATGAAAATAACCACAAAAGATATAATGACAATCCATTTTTTTTATACAATAACAAGAAAAACCCCATTCGAGTATATAAATCTCAAACTCGTGAAATACCTTGCTAATTTCATGAATTCAGGTAGAACACGAGTTAAGGATATGATGGATGCCCGCACATTAAACTCTTCACATTGTGGATTAGGAAACTATGACCCCTATTTATGAGCTTAATCCACACTCACAAATATGTTTTTTAATCACTAAGGAACTCTACAAAGTTAATACCGTAGGAGAATTAAAACAATAAGAAAGGGCGTCATACGGTGCATTTAATGTCAACTGAAAGAGCCCTACAAAGCATAATGGCAACAGAAACATTTTTCCTTTTTCCTATTTGCTGGCAGTCAACTTTGCTTTTCCATTGTGTGGGTAATCAATCCCCAGTCAACCTCGCCTCATCATTTGGTCTTGTGGTTCTTCTGAACAACCCACCATGCACCTCATTTCCCACTTTTCTCTCTCTCTCTCTCTTCCTCTTTTTCGTTTTGTTTTTGTTTTTTTCACCTTTTCACAGGAGTGTAGTCATTACCTATATAATTGCCTCTCTTTTACCGGATCTTCCCCTGCATAGGGAAGCAGAAGCATCTCGTTTCAAGGCAAAGCATGAAGGTTCATCAGTTCGCACGTGGATTCTTTGAGCTCGAACCCACCACCCTCACGCTCGGCTGCAAACGCCTCCGCCCTCTCGTTCCGAAGCTCCCCACCAGACCGACGTGGTCGCTGCCGCCGCCGCATTCGTAGACATCAAGAGCTTTCATCCCCCTCGAGAGTGGCCCGCGTGGCCTGGGTCCCCTCCTTCCGACGACAAGAGAGACCCTCCTCAGGTCTATCCTATTTCCTCTTCCTGTGGCAGTTCCTCCACAATTTCATGTCATGAGCGTGTGAATGTTGACTATAGAGTATGGCTAATTTGCGAAGTGACAGGAAGTCAAACTTTGCCGTGTTTTACAAGTCCAACTTACCACACAAGAAACCTCGGAGTTTCTCTTTTTCCATTGATCATTGTTCTTATTCAGGATTTGATTGACTGTGTTAATCTACTTGTTTCTCTTCCTGGAGCATACGTCCACTGCTAAAAACCTAATCAAACGGGCCGGTCGAAGAAAGAAAGATTTGTATCACACATAAAATAGAGAGTCTGTTCTATTCATCATTTGATTGCAACTGCGACCACTAGTGTTAGTTAAATAGAAAAAAGAATGTATGTCTTGCTAGTGACGAATTACTAGATGATTTTTGAAGTCTCATATTTTATGTGTGCATGGAAACTCCTACGTTCATGCAGGTGGAAACACACCCGGGAGGAACACGTTTGGAATCCGACGCAAGAGCAGATCGGGATACTCGAGATGCTGTACAGAGGGGGGATGAGAACACCCAACGCGCAGCAGATCGAGCAGATCACGGCACATCTCAGCAAGTACGGGAAGATCGAAAGGCAAGAACGTGTTCTATTGGTTCCAGAACCACAAAGCCCGCGAGAGGCAGAAGCAGAAGCGCAACAGCCTAGCCTCGCTCACTGCTCGAGAACCCCCACCACGGCCGTCGCCATCGCCACTGTAACTTTGAAACGCCAGTAAGGTATGCAGTCGTCCCCAACATTGGTATCAGAGCGCCGCATGATGCATGCTGAGGCTCCACGTTTGGTTCGTCGTACTTATGCTTCATGTGTTCTTTCAGCTTTGCCAGAACACTTAAATTTCCCTTAATTCAATCGATCAAGCATGTTTTTATGGCATAAAAAACTCACCAGTCCTACACAATATGCACGAGTGTAAATGGTAATGAACGTTTGAAACTAAGAGTTTACAGATTAACCCATGGAACAGGGATCCGAAGGAGAGATTAAGGGGAGGAAGACAGTCCATACAAGAGGAAGTGTAGAAGCTGGTGATTCGACTTCTCGGAAGCAGAAGAGGATGTGAGCAGGTCATCATCATCATCATACAGAGACGAGGACGAAGCAGCTCACTGTAGAACTCTGGGCTCTTCCCATTACACACCCGGAAGGCAGATGAAGGTGTTTCGTCTCGGAAGAAAACATAACTTGCAGAATCTTCCTCTCGTCCTCTCTCTCTATTTCAAAGACTTTTGTGAGGCCAAACTGTGATGTGATCATCGTCTACGAATGATCTTCTCTTCCCTTCTTCCTTCCTTCTTTCCTTTCTTCTTCTTTTTCCCTTCTTTTGAATTAGATGATGTACTGCTTTTTCTTTCCTTCTTCTCTTTCCTTTTGTTCCGAAAGAAAAGAAAGACAAGATGTGTGTCTCTTGTCTGACCTCTGTACTCTAATTTAACCTTTGCTCTCTCTCTCTCTCTCTCTCTGACTTCTAAGGCCTGTGATCTCTCTGTAGGACTCTTTATTCCCATCTCTGCCATGTGTGTAAGTGCTTGCTCATTCTTTTTGAATATGGAGGAACAAGCATGTTAATAAATCCAAGGCTTTTAGGTTAAAAGTAGCCCACTATGGACTGAATGAAGTCCAAGCACTAATGATCTTTTTTCATTTTCCTCTTTTTTCCTTCCTCTTCTCCTAAACGCTCCTTTCAAATTATGAACATCACAATCTAAAGGAAAACGTCTCCACTTGCATCAACTCCCAAAAGAAAGAAAAGAAAGAGTTGATGTTTAATAGTATTATGTGTGTAGTCTCTGTGGAGACTTTTTAGCAAAAGCAAGGTGGAAGAAGATCAAGATGATCAAATATCAAAGGGGACGTGGATTTCTTGATGTGTAGAATCTTTGGCGATTGACATGCTTTTTCCAAGCATTATTTGGCGGCCATCCATCCTCGTCCGGATGAAGTTTTGGGAGGGAAAGATATGGCACGAAATTTGAAAATTACATGCGTGGATCAGCTCAATGATTGTACTCATTTGTACACATGCATGACAACTATTAACGTTTTCGCTTTGTTTCTACTTTCAATGATAGTATATCATCTAATCCAAGCTTCATGTGGTCTATTTACTCTTTTTCCAAAGCACAAAAAGGTTTCTATGGAATTTAAACGCTCCTTTCAAATTATGAACATCACAATCTAAAAAGAAAAACGTCTCCACTTGCATCAACTCCCAAAAGAAAAGAAAAGAAAGAGTTGATGTTTAATAGTATTATGTGTTTAGTCTCTTGTGGAGACTTTTTAGCAAAAGCAAGGTGGAAGAAGATCAAGATGATCAAATATCAAAGGGGACGTGGATTTCTTGATGTGTAGAATCTTTGGCGATTTTTCCAAGCAATTTGGTAGGGAAAAAGACGAAAAGAATGGCACGAATGAAAAGATGTGGTATTTCAATACTCAACGTTTTCGCTTTGTTTCTACTTTCAATGATATATCATTAATCAACTTCAGGGTCTATTTACTTTTTCCAAAGCAAAAAAGGTTTCTATGGAATTTCTCTTCAGAACTTAAAATCCTATTTGAACTCGAAGGATTTATAAACTCGTTTTTATGAGAATCTGTATTTCAATATCAATTTTTTTTCGATCGAACATTATCATAACTTGAACGGTTCACATTCAAAGAGTTCAATGTCAAATAAAGTTACATTGCATCACCCAAAGATTTGAAAACATAATGAATCAAAGGGAAAATTATCAATTTAGTCCTAAACCTCTTGTATGAATGTCATTTCAGTCCTAAAATTTTCAAATTACCAATGTAATCATAACCTTCCAACGAAATTTCAAAGTAGTTCTTCTGGTCAATTGTCACTAGAAATTTGCTGACGTGGCATCTAGTCATTGCTGGCTGTCCTACATGGCATGCTAACATGAACAACTTGTGCATCGCTATGTTAGCATTTCCGGTGACAATTGGCTGGAAGTACTCAATTGGAATTTGGCATAAAGATTTGAAACCACGGGCAAAATTAAAAGGTTTAAGATTGATTGGATAATTATTCTGAATCTAAGGATTAAGCATTGGCATAAGACATGTGAATTTGCTCACAAACATAAAATTTGAGGACTCAGTAGCAAAAACTACAATGTATAAATGACAATTTAGGTTCACTTTAACAATGGGTTTTACAATGTATAAATGACTATTTCCACCATTTTTGTGACTAATCCATTACATTTTCCACTAGAAAGGAAAAAAATACCCTCAATCATTTAGTAACAATTTAAAGTGGGGGCCTTAAATTAATTTACTTTCCTTATCTATTTTTTTCAATTTCTATTTAGGAGCTAGTTACCATAATTAAAAATTTCATATGGTTTGTTTTTGTTTTTGTGTGTGTATCCCGTGTATATGAAAGGCACAATGTTTTCCTTTTTATGTTTGAATTTTACTTCTCTAGAAATAAGATTTGTCAAGTAATCAAATTATGGTGATATACACCACAAAAGTGAAAGTTTAGAAATAAGTGATTGTGTTAAAAAAGTGTTTACGTTAAATTTTTATAGATTTTACTTGATAACATAGAAAAGAATTATGTTTCTTGAAAATTTATCTTTTTGAAAAAATTAACTTTTATGAAAAGAATCTAACAATAAAAAATAGTGCCTTCAAAAAACACATGATACCCAGAATAAACAAAAAAAACATGTGAAAATCCTATTTATGACCAGTACATAGAAATAGAAAAAGTAAGAAAGTGAATAAATTTAATACCATTACTTTAAATTATAATCGAATGATTGAAGGAAGTTTTTTTTTTAAGTAGGTGAATTTAATCATATAGAGGGTGAAAATAGCGTCGGCAAAAATTATTTAGGTGTATTTGAGTGTTTAAATCAAGGGGAAAACCGGGTGAAATTGAAGGGAACCATTTTCCTCTAACCTTACATTTTATTTATCTTATTTGAAAATTCATGCTAGAGAGATTTCATTAAAAATTTTACCATATAATTTTGTGCGTTTCGCTTAGAGTTGTCTAGAAGTTTGGATGTATAAAGTTGTCCTATGACTATCGGGAGGATTACCAAAAAAGTCCTAAACCTATTGCAATCCTACCAATTTAGTCCTAATTTTTTTTCCCAATTCAATCATAAATCTTTTGAATTTGTGCCAATTCAGTTCATCCGATAATTTTGACCGAAAGTGACCACCTAGAGGAAGAAGGATGAAGGGAAGTAACAAAAAAAGAAGGAGAAGGAAAAAGAAAAGAAAATAATTTTTTAAAGAAATAAAATATTATTAAAATTATCGACGTTAATACCGTTCGTACCATGTAGGATAGCCGGCATCTTTATCAATGATTTATGGCCAAAATTTACACAAATACAAAATATTTAGGACTTAATTGAGTAAAGAAAATGTTTAAGACTGAATTGACATAATTGCAATAAGTTTAGGAGTTTTGATAATCCTCCCAATGATCATGGGACAACCTTATACATCAGAACCTCAGGACAACTCTAAGCGACCGTCTGCTTTACAATCAAGAGTAACGACAAAAACGCACAAAATTATGCGTTCAATTTGTTCATGACATCCGTTTTGTAAAGATTTATGGCCAGTGAGTCCACAATAGAAACAAGAACAGAAACCTTGTACACATGCAAATACATAGACTCGAATAAACCAAAATGGGAAACAGTCAGCTCATGAACGTCGTTATCGATCCTAAACAGTCAGCTCATGAACGTCGTTATCGATCCTATCTCAATTGATCTGGAATGCATGACCCAGCCAGCCACAACACCTTACTCGAGTGGTGGCTCCACCACCTACGGCTCCAAGTACCCTATTTGAGTTATTATAGCGTTAGATGCACGAACAATTTCCATATACGATTTGTTAATTCCAAAATTTTGTGATAGCGCTATTGATTCAGAGAATGTATAAAAGATTATTAGAATTCAGACGCGTTCGCGTTCACTCCCATTTGAACAAGTGGGAAACGAACTCCTAAAACTACACATAGAAATTGTGGAATTAACCTGCCCAAATATAAACTTGAATCACTGATCGAGATTGTGTACATCACATGAACGGAGCATACCTTATTTGCCATAGATTAAGAGTCACAATGTAGAGAGAGAGAGAGAGAGTTTGCCCACATATTTGACTTTCGAAAGCGAAGCGTTGCTATTTCATTTGGTTCTTTGTTTTCACAGTGAGAATGACAAGAGGAATGTAAGTACTTTTTTTTGTGATATTTGGGAACATGCGATCTTTTCACGTTTGAAAAACGTTAACCGCCTTTGGCAGTTATCCAAAATGGATAATATGTTGGGTTAGCCCGCATGGGCAGCCCACCCACCCATAAAATCCAACGGAACAAAATAGAGACGCGTTTTGAATACCATTGATGGCCATTGAAGCTAGAGAAGGTGAAGCTATTAAAGGTGATCGGGGCGAGAGACCCTTAGAGAAGGGTTGATAGTCTGCTTCACTCGACCATCGAAACATGGCATGATGCGATGCTTATGGGTCAATTGTACCACTAGATTCTTCTCCGATGAGAATTTGACCAGATTGAAGTAGAGATGGGACTGTCGCAAAATCTATCGCTATCTAGGATTACACTCCCGGCCACAACCTTTCCTTTTGAGATAGAAAATGAAAGGAAATGTACGCAATCCAACAAGTTAGGGCACATGGCTGGCTTGCAACTTGATGAGGAGGATCATTGTCTGGAGATGTTACATAATCGCGTCTGCAAAGTATGGCATTGAATCTTGGCATAAGGAAAAAAATAAATAATTTGTGATCAATACAGTTTCTTAAAATAATTACTCCTTTCATTGCAAAGAGAGAGTAAGTCTTTTGGGCTGTGTTTGGTGGACCGGATGTAGCTCCAAATTAGCTTACTTTTGTCTTATCCGGTGTTTGAGCCAATAGAAATCCAAATTCAGAAGAAAAATTATTCATCGATACCAAACACCTATCTAGATATCACATGTCTATATCCATGTTATATCCAAGCATTTATTAAAATCACACATAAGATATTACAAACCTTATCCTCTCCCAACAAATCCGACTTTATCCTATTGAGCAAAACGTCTAGATGACCAAACGTAACTTTAGGATATTGTTGTCCTTTTAAGGACCATTTATTCCATAAAGCTACCATCCATTTGTGATGCGCCCGCCGCCATCGATCCGATGAATTCTAGTATGCAACTTTTTTTCTTTTTCCATCTATGCACCCACAATAGATGCATTATAAATTTATAAACTTCAGGTAGCATTCAGTTGAGACCATCCAGCTCAAACTTAGTCTCTCATTTCTGATTTGCAATTCATGAGGAAACAAAAGCATCTCTGCGTCATCCTCCGGCAATGCCCAGAGACTGGGCCTGGCCCAGAACAGATAAATGATGAGCTCGACCGCTAACTTGTGGGCCCATACTTTTCAGGAGCCTATTATTTACCTCCTACTGATTAGTATGTTTGGTAAACCGTTCTTAATCTAAATATCCCCCAGCAAATTTCAGCCTCGCCCACCTCTAATAGAAAAATTTGTCTAATACTACAGTTTAATCCCATAATGAATTTTTTTTTTTGCCACAGTTTCTTATCCTTCCTCAGCTTCTGCTAAAGATGGCAAATTGGGTCCACCGACCCATTTTTTTTTTCACTCATATGTTTATTTGGGCTGGGTTCGAAATGGGTCGCTCCGATATTATGAGTGGGTCAAAATGAGTAGTAAGAAATGAGGACCAACTCAATTGGGCTAAATGGGTTTGATTCAGACCCCTGTTTAACGCAACTTTTATAGGGATGGAACAAAACAAGTCCTAACCATGGCGAAAATCATTTCATGCGCCCCCAATCCATTATTATTCAACTTACGCCTTCTATTCCATTGCTTTCGCAATCTCCCACATGACTAAACACTGATCTCTCTCTCTCTCTGGGTTTTCGTTGTCTTTCTAGTTCAAGTTCGGTTTCAAGTACAATTACTAATTCAATTCGACCCAAAAGGAGGAAAAATCCCAATGCGATCTGCGGTTTTATTAGACTCGGCGAAGAGCTTAACGCTTCTGCCACTTCTATCGATGACGATTCCTCAATATGGTCGCCTGGTAATCAACTTGTCTCTCTTGATGGGTTTCGTGCCTTTCACTTATTCTCCTTTACGTCATGCTTCGCTTTGTTTCGACTTTTGGTCATTTGGCATTTGCTTGTTATGATTCCTCTCGAATATGTGTGGTTCTTCCGCTTGCATTGCACTTGCCGACTCACCATCGTTACTCGATATCTGTGACTTTTCTACCAAGTTTGTAATTTTTCGAAATCTGCACTTTGTGTTGCTTTTACATGACCCTAAAGGAGGTAATAAATAGTTTGGGTTGAGTTTGGATGGGTCATAAATGTATTAAATTCAAATTCACTCATTTAACTCGTATTGACCTCATTTTTTTTTCACTAAATCATTTTGATGGCCTATAGCCAACCCAAACCTACTCACTTGACCATTAAGATGAATTCTCTCTCTCTCTCTCTTTCCTTTGTCCCCGTCCTTTTGACTAAACTATCCCCTTTCTCGCTCTTTTCATTTTTCCTGAATTATTACACCTCCCGTTGATGGTGTGATGGGGTCTCTCATGTTTGCAGTAAGACGTAGCATTGAAGGGCACAAGCTGCATGGTGCGATGAAGAAATCAATATAACTTACCCGCTTATTTGGGAATATTTCTCGAGCTTGACAGGGACTAAAAAGTCTGAACGTATTGTCTGAACGGGGACGTTCCGAGGGTCGTCACTTTTTTTGTTTAAGCATCGGAGGCCGATTCGGGAACGTCCATTCTTGCACGAGGGTGCGGTGTCCCTGTCAAGGAAGAGGCTTTGACGGATTCCTTGAAATCGGTTTGTGCATACTCTTGACGGATTCCTTGAAATCGGTTTGTGCATACTCTTTTTCTCCATTTATATTGAAGAAATCTATATTATCAATTAACAAATCTACATACATGATGCTATCTCCAACCTCTATATCCCTCTCGATCGTTCCATTACCCTCAGCATATCTTACATGTCTTATGTATAACCCATCATGATATGGCAAACCTATCTTCTTCAGTATCATCGGCAACCTCAATCCACCTAACATCGTATAGGGAGCAAAAATTCATTTCTTCACGTCCCTCAACTGATGCAAAATGGAATTGAAAAAGGTCAAGATGTCTATCACCGGAAAAACAAAACGAAAATAGTAAAAAATTTGCGAAACATAAGATTTCTTTTCATGCGCCATACTATTTTGGATTTTCGGTGTTTCTTTATGAAATGGCAAACAATTAACATTCTAATTCTATTGCAGCCACATAGGTCGGGGTGGTGGTCCCAAAGTGCTTGTTCTTGGCAAAAACAAGGCAATGAAAAAGATTTGAAAACACAAATATCTCTAAAACAACACTTAAAAATTTAGTGTGTGGCAGCCTTCATGTAATATAGGGCAAAACACGAATAATTGGATTGGTCTCAAACGACACGGCGTACATCACACAAAAGAAATGAAAATGAAAGAAATTAAAAATTGCAAAATGGGCAAATTCAATTAGAAAATGCACAGTAGATACCACTTGCAAAAGAAAATGCAACTCATTTTCTTCAATCCACAGCAAAAGGAGATAGAACGCACCTAAAGTCCGATCACAACAGCCAAATCAACGACGTAAAGCAAAAATATTCCTATTGCCATCATTATCATATAGCTGCCATCGTTTGTGGCATTCCACGACAAGTGCACACCTTGTCAATATGTCGCTTTAACAAGCTGCAAAGTCCTCCTCTTGGATGAATGAAAGATTAGTAACAGTGAAGAAACATAGTAAGCGAACACATGAAAACGAAGAAACCTATGTAAACGAAGCTGCAACCGGAGGAAGAGAGGAAACGACGAAAATAATATGGGAAGAAATATGTAGACCTATTTTTTACATTAATTGGTTGTAGTATGGATTGAGAATTACGTACTTCTGGATCAAGGAACATATAGAGAAGGAGAAAGCGGTGGGGATTGATCTGTCGATGTGCTGTATGTTTTAGGGATTTCAATGTTTGACCTAGAATGATTTTGCTAAAAACATACCTCTTCTCCAGTGGCCGAAATAGTCACGTGCTCATTGACTTGTGAAGATTTGCCCAACTTGCTTGCTTAGGCCCTTATTTAAGATAATTTGACCTATATTTGAGATAATGTCCACTTTGAACCATTTTTTGAGACAATGGTGCTGCTTTGGCCCATTTTGCTGTTACTCTTCCCGTTGCCCACTCCACCGATTTCTAACATTATTGGTCCTCCTCGTTTAAACCACGCGGCCATCGGCATTTATGGCTAATAGATACATAGAACATTTTTACCAATTTTTTTTTAAATTTCCACGTTTTTATTTTTAGATTTTTCCCTTTTTATTTTTTTCTTCTTTTCTTCTTCTTCTTCCTGGCGAAGACCAGCCATAATTGAGTGTCAAGTCGGTGAGGGTTGACTTTGCCGACCTTGAGCTTGCCGGCCATGGCGACCATGGGAACACCAAAAAACAAAAGTAAGAAAAAAAGAAAAACACTATTAAAATTCCGAAAATTAGAAAAAAAATTACTGAACTATCCATGTTAGTATCAGCTGTACCACAGAGAATAACTGTCCATGTCAGTGATTATTGGCCAAAATTGGCTAGAAGGACTAGCAAAGCTTTAAAAAGAGGTTTGTTATTGAATTGACAACCATAAAATATTTTTATTTTGTAATTATCCCAAAAATAAATGCCTCAAATTGGAGTCTAGGTTAGTTTGGGTCCAGTTGGGGTTGGGTACTGGCCATTACAATCGTATTCCACGATATAAATTAAATTGGTCAGTTTAGGTCAGACCCATTTTCAATCCATCCAAATTAAACTGATCCATTCCTTTGACAGATCTAGCCTTATTGTAGGTGTTGATTCCCCAAATTACCTATCACGAGGCCTCATTGGTATAACTGCTTTTTGAAATATGCACAATCACACCCTTAAATTCCGAAATTAATTTCGAAAAATAGAGGACAACAAAAAAGAAAGGGCAAGGATTTTGTTCCCGAAAAAGAACAAAAAAAAAAAAAAAATCAAATAAAGGCTCGATGTTGCTGGCATAATGGCATGTCGTACATGCGTTGACGTCAACGGTGGAAAATCACTATCCTGTATCCAGATAAGTTCTCCGCCAGAATTTTTTTGTTTTCGACTTATGACCGAAAGAGGACACCTGAAATAAAAATGAAAAGCAATGTTAAGAAGTAGATAAACGGTCTACCTTTCTCTATACTTTGCAAAATGAATTAGAAGGTGCCTAAGATTCAATTCTTTTGGTAACTTTTTCTTTTTAAAAAAAAGGAAGCTACAAAAATATCCTGAATTTTCACCTCAACATCTGTTTGCATTATCTAATTTTTAACATTAAAATTTGCATCATCACTTTTTCCATTTTTTTCCTTTGGCACCAAATCTAATCGCACAAGAAGCATTTATTTACTACATTGCTATTTTCACCCCCCTAAAATACCCGTATCACTTTTCTATTTCTGTCAATCCATTTAAAAATAATACCCACCTCCCAAGCCTCGACAATAGCTATTGGTCGAGGCTTGGGAGGTGGGTATTATTTTTAAATGGATTGACAGAAATAGAAAAGTGATACGGGTATTTTAGGGGGGTGAAAATAGCAATGTAGTAAATAAATGCTTCTTGTGCGATTAGATTTGGTGCCAAAGGAAAAATGGAAAAAGTGATGATGCAAATTTTAATGTTAAAAATTAGATAATGCAAACAGATGTTGAGGTGAAAATTCAGGATATTTTTTGTAGCTTCCTTTTTTTTAAAAAGAAAAAGTTACCAAAAGAATTGAATCTTAGGCACCTTCTAATTCATTTTGCAAAGTATAGAGAAAGGTAGACCGTTTATCTACTTCTTAACATTGCTTTTCATTTTTATTTCAGGTGTCCTCTTTCGGTCATAAGTCGAAAACAAAAAAAATTCTGGCGGAGAACTTATCTGGATACAGGATAGTGATTTTCCACCGTTGACGTCAACGCATGTACGACATGCCATTATGCCAGCAACATCGAGCCTTTATTTGATTTTTTTTTTTTTTTGTTCTTTTTCGGGAACAAAATCCTTGCCCTTTCTTTTTTGTTGTCCTCTATTTTTCGAAATTAATTTCGGAATTTAAGGGTGTGATTGTGCATATTTCAAAAGCAGTTATACCAATGAGGCCTCGTGATAGGTAATTTGGGGAATCAACACCTACAATAAGGCTAGATCTGTCAAAGGAATGGATCAGTTTAAATTTGGATGGATTGAAATGGGTCTGACCTAACTGACCATTTAATTTATATCGTGGAATACGATTGTAATGGCCAGTACCCAACCCCAACTGGACCCAAACTAACCTAGACTCCAATTTGAGGCATTTATTTTTGGGATAATTACAAAATAAAAATATTTTATGGTTGTCAATTCAATAACAAACCTCTTTTTAAAGCTTTGCTAGTCCTTCTAGCCAATTTTGGCCAATAATCACTGACATGGACAGTTATTCTCTGTGGTACAGCTGATACTAACATGGATAGTTCAGTAATTTTTTTTCTAATTTTCGGAATTTTTAATAGTGTTTTTCTTTTTTTCTTACTTTTGTTTTTTGGTGTTCCCATGGTCGCCATGGCCGGCAAGCTCAAGGTCGGCAAAGTCACCCTCACCGACTTGACACTCAATTATGGCTGGTCTTCGCCAGGAAGAAGAAGAAGAAAAGAAGAAAAAAATAAAAGGGAAAAATCTAAAAATAAAAACGTGGAAATTTAAAAAAAAATTGGTAAAATGTTCTATGTATCTATTAGCCATAAATGCCGATGGCCGCGTGGTTTAAACGAGGAGGACCAATAATGTTAGAAATCGGTGGAGTGGGCAACGGGAAGAGTAACAGCAAAATGGGCCAAAGCAGCACCATTGTCTCAAAAAATGGTTCAAAGTGGACATTATCTCAAATATAGGTCAAATTATCTTAAATAAGGGCCTAAGCAAGCAAGTTGGGCAAATCTTCACAAGTCAATGAGCACGTGACTATTTCGGCCACTGGAGAAGAGGTATGTTTTTAGCAAAATCATTCTAGGTCAAACATTGAAATCCCTAAAACATACAGCACATCGACAGATCAATCCCCACCGCTTTCTCCTTCTCTATATGTTCCTTGATCCAGAAGTACGTAATTCTCAATCCATACTACAACCAATTAATGTAAAAAATAGGTCTACATATTTCTTCCCATATTATTTTCGTCGTTTCCTCTCTTCCTCCGGTTGCAGCTTCGTTTACATAGGTTTCTTCGTTTTCATGTGTTCGCTTACTATGTTTCTTCACTGTTACTAATCTTTCATTCATCCAAGAGGAGGACTTTGCAGCTTGTTAAAGCGACATATTGACAAGGTGTGCACTTGTCGTGGAATGCCACAACGATGGCAGCTATATGATAATGATGGCAATAGGAATATTTTTGCTTTACGTCGTTGATTTGGCTGTTGTGATCGGACTTTAAGGTGCGTTCTATCTCCTTTTGCTGTGGATTGAAGAAAATGAGTTGCATTTTCTTTTGGCAAGTGGTATCTACTGTGCATTTTCTAATTGAATTTGCCCATTTTGCAATTTTTATTTCTTTCATTTTCATTTCTTTTGTGTGATGTACGCCGTGTCGTTTGAGACCAATCCAATTATTCGTGTTTTGCCCTATATTACATGAAGGCTGCCACACACTAAATGTTTTAAGTGTTGTTTTAGAGATATTTGTGTTTTCAAATCTTTTCATTGCCTTGTTTTTGCCAAGAACAAGCACTTTGGGACCACCACCCCGACCTATGTGGCTGCAATAGAATTAGAATGTTAATTGTTTGCCATTTCATAAAGAAACACCGAAAATCCAAAATAGTATGGCGCATGAAAAGAAATCTTATGTTTCGCAAATTTTTTACTATTTTCGTTTTGTTTTTTCCGGTGCATAGAAGCATCTTGACCTTTTTCAATTCCATTTTGCATCAGTTGAGGGACGTGAAGAAATGAATTTTTGCTCCCTATACGATGTTAGGTGGATTGAGGTTGCCGATGATACTGAAGAAGATAGGTTTGCCATATCATGATGGGTTATACATAAGAACATGTAAGATATGCTGAGGGTAATGGAACGATCGAGAGGGATATAGAGGTTGGAGATAGCATCATGTATGTAGATTTGTTAATTGATAATATAGATTTCTTCAATATAAATGGAGAAAAAGAGTATGCACAAACCGATTTCAAGGAATCCGTCAAAGAGTATGCACAAACCGATTTCAAGGAATCCGTCAAAGCCTCTTCCTTGACAGGGACACCGCACCCTCGTGCAAGAATGGACGTTCCCGAATCGGCCTCCGATGCTTAAACAAAAAAAGTGACGACCCTCGGAACGTCCCCGTTCAGACAATACGTTCAGACTTTTTAGTCCCTGTCAAGCTCGAGAAATATTCCCAAATAAGCGGGTAAGTTATATTGATTTCTTCATCGCACCATGCAGCTTGTGCCCTTCAATGCTACGTCTTACTGCAAACATGAGAGACCCCGTCACACCATCAACGGGAGGTGTAATAATTCAGGAAAAATGAAAAGAGCGAGAAAGGGGATAGTTTAGTCAAAAGGACGGGGACAAAGGAAAGAGAGAGAGAGAGAGAATTCATCTTAATGGTCAAGTGAGTAGGTTTGGGTTGGCTATAGGCCATCAAAATGATTTAGTGAAAAAAAAATGAGGTCAATACGAGTTAAATGAGTGAATTTGAATTTAATACATTTATGACCCATCCAAACTCAACCCAAACTATTTATTACCTCCTTTAGGGTCATGTAAAAGCAACACAAAGTGCAGATTTCGAAAAATTACAAACTTGGTAGAAAAGTCACAGATATCGAGTAACGACGATGAGTCGGCAAGTGCAATGCAAGCGGAAGAACCACACATATTCGAGAGGAATCATAACAAGCAAATGCCAAATGACCAAAAGTCGAAACAAAGCGAAGCATGACGTAAAGGAGAATAAGTGAAAGGCACGAAACCCATCAAGAGAGACAAGTTGATTACCAGGCGACCATATTGAGGAATCGTCATCGATAGAAGTGGCAGAAGCGTTAAGCTCTTCGCCGAGTCTAATAAAACCGCAGATCGCATTGGGATTTTTCCTCCTTTTGGGTCGAATTGAATTAGTAATTGTACTTGAAACCGAACTTGAACTAGAAAGACAACGAAAACCCAGAGAGAGAGAGAGATCAGTGTTTAGTCATGTGGGAGATTGCGAAAGCAATGGAATAGAAGGCGTAAGTTGAATAATAATGGATTGGGGGCGCATGAAATGATTTTCGCCATGGTTAGGACTTGTTTTGTTCCATCCCTATAAAAGTTGCGTTAAACAGGGGTCTGAATCAAACCCATTTAGCCCAATTGAGTTGGTCCTCATTTCTTACTACTCATTTTGACCCACTCATAATATCGGAGCGACCCATTTCGAACCCAGCCCAAATAAACATATGAGTGAAAAAAAAAATGGGTCGGTGGACCCAATTTGCCATCTTTAGCAGAAGCTGAGGAAGGA
Organism: Psidium friedrichsthalianum; assembly: GCA_019149425.1. Taxonomy (NCBI): domain Eukaryota; kingdom Viridiplantae; phylum Streptophyta; class Magnoliopsida; order Myrtales; family Myrtaceae; genus Psidium; species Psidium friedrichsthalianum. The sequence continues at coordinate 1,843 of JAGVVM010005654.1, read as the reverse complement.
TAAGAAACTGTGGCAAAAAAAAAATTCATTATGGGATTAAACTGTAGTATTAGACAAATTTTTCTATTAGAGGTGGGCGAGGCTGAAATTTGCTGGGGGATATTTAGATTAAGAACGGTTTACCAAACATACTAATCAGTAGGAGGTAAATAATAGGCTCCTGAAAAGTATGGGCCCACAAGTTAGCGGTCGAGCTCATCATTTATCTGTTCTGGGCCAGGCCCAGTCTCTGGGCATTGCCGGAGGATGACGCAGAGATGCTTTTGTTTCCTCATGAATTGCAAATCAGAAATGAGAGACTAAGTTTGAGCTGGATGGTCTCAACTGAATGCTACCTGAAGTTTATAAATTTATAATGCATCTATTGTGGGTGCATAGATGGAAAAAGAAAAAAAAAGTTGCATACTAGAATTCATCGGATCGATGGCGGCGGGCGCATCACAAATGGATGGTAGCTTTATGGAATAAATGGTCCTTAAAAGGACAACAATATCCTAAAGTTACGTTTGGTCATCTAGACGTTTTGCTCAATAGGATAAAGTCGGATTTGTTGGGAGAGGATAAGGTTTGTAATATCTTATGTGTGATTTTAATAAATGCTTGGATATAACATGGATATAGACATGTGATATCTAGATAGGTGTTTGGTATCGATGAATAATTTTTCTTCTGAATTTGGATTTCTATTGGCTCAAACACCGGATAAGACAAAAGTAAGCTAATTTGGAGCTACATCCGGTCCACCAAACACAGCCCAAAAGACTTACTCTCTCTTTGCAATGAAAGGAGTAATTATTTTAAGAAACTGTATTGATCACAAATTATTTATTTTTTTCCTTATGCCAAGATTCAATGCCATACTTTGCAGACGCGATTATGTAACATCTCCAGACAATGATCCTCCTCATCAAGTTGCAAGCCAGCCATGTGCCCTAACTTGTTGGATTGCGTACATTTCCTTTCATTTTCTATCTCAAAAGGAAAGGTTGTGGCCGGGAGTGTAATCCTAGATAGCGATAGATTTTGCGACAGTCCCATCTCTACTTCAATCTGGTCAAATTCTCATCGGAGAAGAATCTAGTGGTACAATTGACCCATAAGCATCGCATCATGCCATGTTTCGATGGTCGAGTGAAGCAGACTATCAACCCTTCTCTAAGGGTCTCTCGCCCCGATCACCTTTAATAGCTTCACCTTCTCTAGCTTCAATGGCCATCAATGGTATTCAAAACGCGTCTCTATTTTGTTCCGTTGGATTTTATGGGTGGGTGGGCTGCCCATGCGGGCTAACCCAACATATTATCCATTTTGGATAACTGCCAAAGGCGGTTAACGTTTTTCAAACGTGAAAAGATCGCATGTTCCCAAATATCACAAAAAAAAGTACTTACATTCCTCTTGTCATTCTCACTGTGAAAACAAAGAACCAAATGAAATAGCAACGCTTCGCTTTCGAAAGTCAAATATGTGGGCAAACTCTCTCTCTCTCTCTCTACATTGTGACTCTTAATCTATGGCAAATAAGGTATGCTCCGTTCATGTGATGTACACAATCTCGATCAGTGATTCAAGTTTATATTTGGGCAGGTTAATTCCACAATTTCTATGTGTAGTTTTAGGAGTTCGTTTCCCACTTGTTCAAATGGGAGTGAACGCGAACGCGTCTGAATTCTAATAATCTTTTATACATTCTCTGAATCAATAGCGCTATCACAAAATTTTGGAATTAACAAATCGTATATGGAAATTGTTCGTGCATCTAACGCTATAATAACTCAAATAGGGTACTTGGAGCCGTAGGTGGTGGAGCCACCACTCGAGTAAGGTGTTGTGGCTGGCTGGG
>JAGVVM010005653.1:0-33844 GCA_019149425.1 Psidium friedrichsthalianum | reverse complement strand
GCGGCACTTTCTCGTGTGGGTTTCTCCTTCCACGACATTTACGAGATCCACTTCTGGATTGGCCATATCGTCGACCAGGTTGATGCTCTTCGATCTCACGAACGGTCGTCTCCATGTTGCTTTGATACCACTTGTCACGGGTTGATTGTGGAGGGTCGTCTCGTGCAACGACTCGGGCTTCCTTTGAATCGTCGAGCGCCTAAGCTAAGCCTTTTTGCACCCAGATCTTCGTAGAGAGAGAGTTCTAGAGAGAGAGGCTCTGGGAAAAGGCTTTGTATTTTTTTCAATGGATGATCAAATGAGAAAGAAAGCGCCTCTTTATATAGTAGAGGATCTCGGATTACAACCGCTGATCTTTATCAAATCTGATGGCTCTAAACGCATCTCCCGTTTTCCTAACTACCGACATAACTAGGGAAGTTCCAAAACTTCGGACAATTACAATATCGTCCATCTCTGGATTATTCTAGAAACATATGGAAGAAAACCCTAGATAAACCCTAGGGGACCCAAACACAGCAAGCCTTGGGATCTTCTCGGCTAAAGGGTCGATCGATTGGGGCACGTGGACCTCGGCCCGTGTTACAAGCACAGAGGACTGCGAACTCAAATCTTTATTCGAAATTGGCGGCGATAAAGTGTTATTGATGTAATCAGCCGGGGTACTGATCTAATGAATGCCCTAAAAGGAAGACAATAAACATGGAAGTAAGAGAAGAGGAGAAAGATGAATATTGCTGTGAATCAGAAGATGAGGAATAAGATTTTGATAATGAGGAAGATGGGGAAATGCATAGTACGCAAGATGATATTAGCTCTAAAATAAGAAGATGATTCGCAGCGCCATTAATTATTCCGAACCAAGTGCACCATTCTGGATAAAATCTTTGCTGTGATTATTGATAATGGTAGCATAGAGAATATTATCGGGAATGAGACAGTAAAGAAGTTGGGAGTACCGGTGAGAAACATCCTAACCCATATATGTTAAGATGGATTAAATTTGGCGTGGATAGCATTTAAGTGACTGAGTGATGTAAGATTCCATTCTTCATTGGTGAGTATCATGATAAGCTGTATTGCGATGTGGTATACATGTATGTATGTCACGTGTTGTTTGAAGGACCGTGATAGTATGACGTGGATGCACAGCATTTGGGGAGGAGCAATCAATATAGTTTGGTGAAAGGAGGAGTAAAGTACACATTGCTCCCACTGAAGAGTAAGGGTAAGTAGGCTGTTGGGAATAATTTCCTTATCCTTAAAAAGAAATTTGAAGCCGAGATTAAGGAGACCCGACAAATTTACGCATTAGTAGTGAAATTGATATTCGAGACAAAGACTGAATCACAAGTGAAAAAGCAGCCCAAATCAATTAAGCCTTTATTGAAGAGTTTAGTGAGCTAATGCCCGAAGAGATTCTAGATGAGTTGCCATCCTTGCGCGATATTCATCACTATATAGACTTAATTCCTAGTACTAATCTGCCTAATTTACCGTACTATAGGATTAGCCCAAAGGAGAGTGAGATTCTAAAAAAGAAGGTGGATGAGTTACTGCGAAAATAACATATTCAAAACAGCATGAGCCCTTGTGCTGTGCTTGCTTTATTAACTACTAAGAAAGATGAGAGTTGGAGGATGTGTGTAGATAGCAAAGCCATCAACAAAAATCGTGGGCTACAAGTTTCCAATTTCGAGATTACAAGACATCTTAAATAGGTTGCACAATGCTAAGTGGTTCTTGAAACTAGATTTAAAAAATGGGTATCATCATATTTGTGTTTGGCTTGGAGATGAGTGGAAGACAACTTTCAAGACAAAGGAGGGGCTGTACGAGTGGTTAGTGATACCGTTCGGACTTTCTAATGCTCTGAGCACCTTCATAAGTCTTATGAATCAGGTTCTGAGATTTTTAATTGGCAAATTTGTTGTAGTTTATTTTGATGACATCCTGATTTATAGCGACATTGAAGAGGAGCACTTGATGCACTTGAGGGAGGTTTTAACAGCGTTGCGGGCCAATAAGCTATACACAATCTTAAGAAGTGCAGTTTTTTAACTAATAGATTACTTTTCTTGGGATTTATGATCACTACTGAGGGAATAGAGTTGGATAAGACAAAGGTGAAAGCAATCAGAAAATGGGCTACACCTAAAACAGTTTCGGAAGTTTGAAACTTTCATAGTTAACTACTTCTTATAGGCGATTTATTAAAATTTTTAATACTATAGCAACCTCAATTATAGAATGTATGAAGAAAGGGAAATTTTTGTGGGGAGAGGAAGCCAAGAATAGTTTTGCTATTCTAACGGAGAAGTTGTGTATCGCGCCTGTTCTTGCTTTACCTGATTTTGATAAGCTGTTTGAGGTAGATTCAGTGGAGTTGGTATAAGAGTTGTCTTGTCTCAGGAACGCACACCAATTTGCTATTTTAGTGAAAAGCTTAGTAAAATGAGGTAGAAGTGGAGCACGTATGACAAATAATTTTTTTTTTGTTGTAAGGGCTTTGAAAACATGAGAACACTATTTGGTTAGTAAAGAATTCATTTCTACTCTGATCGTGAAGCTCTGAAATATTTGAATAGCCAGAAAAGGATTAGTAAGGATATGCGTGCACGTTAGTGTCAGTTTTTGCAAAAAACCCTTTCAAATTACAGCACAAATCAGATGCGCATGATATCGTAGTAGATGTGTTGAGCAAAAGAACTAGCTTGTTGATTACATTGAGTCAGAGCATTCTGGGGTTCGAGTAGCTAAAGACTGTTATGTAGGCGATAACAATTTTGGGCAGATTTGGGAGACGTGTATTGCCGGCTAACCTGTACAAGAGTTCTATATTTTGAATGGCTATTTGATGCGTGGCAACTAGCTTTGCCTTCCTTGGACTTCATTATGATATAAGGTAATTCGTGATTTACATGATGGTGGATTAGCTGCACATTTGAGACTTGACAAAACTGTTGTTGCTATATGGAAACGATTCCACTGGCCCTAATTTTGTGGAAATGTTAGCAGGTATGTGCAGAAGTGTTATGCTTGCTAGACTGCTAAGGGACAGTCCCAAAATACGGATCTATATATGCCTCTGCTGGTCCCAGAAAATATATGAAAAGATCTGTTTATGAATTTTGTGCTTGGTTTACCACGAACCCAAAGAGGTGTGGATTCTGTTTTGTTGTGGTTGATAGATTTTTCAAGATGACGCACTTCATTCCTTGCAAAAAGACTTCTGATGTAATAAGTGTGACCAGATTATTCTTTAAGGTAGTAGTTCGTTTGCATGATAGCCCTAAGTCTATTTCTTAGATAGGGACAGCAAATTTATGGGGCATTTTTGGCGGACCTTGTGGAAGCTATTTGATTCATCCTTAAACTTAAGTAGCACAGCTCGCTCGTAGACTGATGGGCAGACAAAGGTGGTCAATAGGACTCTTGGTCATTTGATTCGGAGCATTTGTGGTGACAAACCCAAACAGTGGGATATTGCTTTATCGCATGCGGAGTTTGCTTACAACAATACAGTTCACTGTTCTATTGGTAAGTCACCTTTTTCAGTCGTTTATACAAAGACACTGCAGTATACTCTAGACTTGATTCAGTTACCCAAGCGAGCAAACAAAAGTGTTGCAACAGATCATATGGCTAAGCAGATTGTATAGGTACACAAAGAAGTCAAACAGAAGTTGGAAAAGGCTACTAAGAAATACAAGGCTGCCGCAGATAAGCACAGTCAGAAGTAAGTTTTTGCAATAGGTGATCAAGTCATCGTGTTTCTTTGTAAATAGCGGTTTCTAATTGGTTTTTATAGCAAGTCGTAGCCAAAGTAGTATCGACCTTACACTATCAGTAGGAAGATTAATGATAATACTTAGTTATAGACCTTCCACCAGCATGGGCATTTTCAATACTTTTAATGTGGCAGATTTGTCATCGTTTTATGAATCAACAAAGCCTTTGTTCCCATATCATAAATCTAAATCAAGGACGAATTTTTCCCAAATGGAGGAGAATGATGTGGAGAGTAATAGCAGTGCATTTTTGGACCAATTGGATAAGTAAAAATCTCACCAGAAGTCGAAAAATTGATGGCTTTGAAGTTCAAATTGGGTCGGTTGAAGTGAAACGGCCTCTTGATCAATACCCACCATCTTTGGCTATGATTAATGATAAATTTTAGCGATTTGGGGTTGTTTAGTTGGACATTTCTATTTTTTTTCGATTTTTTTTCGGTTTTTTTTTTACTATTAGTGGTGTTTTTTTAATTTTGGAATTGCGATTTAGAGTTTCTAGTAGGGTTAGGGTTAACACATGATATATAAGGTGTTTTACTCATGTTTTGAGGGGACATATTATCAATATCGAATTTTGAGATTCCCTTTCACGATTTGCGTATTATCATTTTTTATTACGCTTTGCGTAGCGTCAAAAAGGCATATACGTTAATTAGGAAAATTGAAAATTTACCAATTTAAGATTTCTCTAGCTTATCTGCATTTCGACGGACGCCGAATTCCCCATTTATTTACCGAAATCTCACATTTCATTTCAACGTTATCTCATCTTAATTATCCAATCAAACCACTTATCCCTCTCACTTAAATCCCCACATGCTCTTAATTTGTGCCTTCGAATATAACCCCTAAAATGACATCATGGATGACATTTTTTTTTCCACGTTTGTTGCTTTATAGCTATCATTTTAACTCTAGTTATTTTATAACATTTTTTAGTAAGAATTGTCCTTTTAAATAAAGTAAAAGAAGAAGAAGAAAGATAGAAAACAAAAAAATTCCTTCTATTTCTTGTAGGAGCATCTCCATCCTCACATCTTCAAACTCAATGATTTTTTTTTTTATTTCCCTTCCAATCTTTTGCACAAAGCACGGTTCCAATTCTATTGTCATCCAAGCTCCAAAATTCATCCAATATGTTGTTTTTAATTCCACCCATCAAACATCTTACAAGGTAATTAAGACTTTGGGCTTTTCAAGTGTTTCACTCAAGATAAGTGAAATTTTCTAGAAACTAAATTAGATTGATTTACTTAGTATTTTTTCACAGGGTAGGTTGATGTTTGTTTATTTAGTATAAATCTTCATATTATGAACTTCGTGAATATCATGTTAGGCTATTGTGATTTATTGGCTTGAATCAAAAACTTTTCTACATTCTTATAATATGTTTGAATGATTAGTGATGGATCTTTTTGCATCTTGGATGACAAAATGTAGAAATGGTAAAACTATATTTAGAATGGCATTTTAGCAATTTTGGCATCCTTAGGTGTAATTTTGTAAAAGTTACAGAAATGAAATGGCTCTTTTAATTGCTTTGTATTATGGTTTTAAATGTTAATTAATGGGCTATCAAGTTACACAATTAAAGGAAATCAAACTAGGTCAGAATAAATAGTTTTGAAACTTTAGGGCAAATGTATAATTTAACAAGGTTAGGGGACAAATTCACAAATACTGACAATTATAAGGGCTGATTACACAATCAGAAACCTTGGGGTGGTTGATAGTGAAAATAATTGCTTTATATAGAGGATTTATTCAATTAGACTAAATTGGACCAAAATTGCATATTTAATTTACAAGTGGGTTGTTCGGTAGTTTGATAAAATCTCTGCCATTTCTATAGTATAAATGAAGTATTTATATGTCTTGGATGACAAATCAATGGCCTTATATGTTTAAATTAATTAATATTAGCTTGAATAAAGAAATGTGGAAGTTGTAGGTAAAAACTATAAATCAGATATTTTGTTCGGGATTATGTAATTCTGATAATCCGAAAATTAGTTTGTCACAAGTGTACCAGTTTGGGGTTTTTCATGATCAAAAAAATAGTTTGGGGTAAATTTGTCACGGGCGTACCAGTTTGGGGTTTTTCGTGGTATTAACCCTTTTAACTTTGATGATAAAGGTGAACTTAATCAACTCGCGGTCTTAAAAAGGAAAATTATATGAACCGCATACGTTATGAAAGAATAGAATGTTAAAGTTATTTCACTAATATATGAATTAACATATGTTCCCTATTATTCTTTCCCCCCAAAAAAAAAACATATGTTCCCTATTTTTACCAAAAAAAAAAGACATATGTTCCCTATTAAATAGTGATTGTATGGTAAAAAACAGCTAATTATTTGATTACCGTTGATTAGACAGAAAATGTCAACATATTAACGTGTTATTATTTGTAATGCGATAATGATTTGCACGTGATGATGGTATGATGATTTGTACGTCAGTGATGCCATGTGCTGAGGATATATGGCATGGTCTATTCACTAGAGAGCGGACTTTCTTATATGAATATGCGTATAAGATCGATGTTCTATTGTCTAAGAAGGGGGATCTTTACAAAATTGACAGTATAATATTCATACACAAAATGATATGCCTCATGTAGCCTTACGTGGCTCAAGTAACCTTGTATATGGGCATCATGAGATTAATACATTCATGCATGCGCATTTGAGTTTGTAACCGACGTCAACTCTTGACATCTGTCTTTTGCACACGTGATTATATGGAGTTCGGGTCATATTCTCTCCCAATGATATCTAGTGATTTACGCATGCATCGTGTGGATCACATATATTAAAATGAATTTAAACAAGACGTCGATTTCCCTATTGGCAATACTATGTGACATTTACTGGTTAAAATGATTATGACGTTGTGCCCTTAAGTGGTGAGTAGATCTCCCACGTTAAACGTAGAGCTATTATTTACTGAGTTTAAGCTTACCAAAAAAATATTTCACGGATTGATCGAACTCGGAGTTTAGAGACATTAGATTAGCGCTTCTGAAAATCTCTTTAATGATTGTATCAAAGTGGGTGGCAAAGGTAGGAGTGCATCTCCTGGGGTAAATAGCACAAACGATCTTTGAATTTTGGTCTAACGTGCAATATTGTCCCTATACTTTTAATTTATTTAATATGATCTCTAAACTGTTGATAAATATTCAATCTAATCCCTAAACTACATGAAAATGTCAAATATCGTCTTTGTCAATTCAAGTTAATGAAATTGTTGATATGGCTTCTAACCCGTTCAGTTTGAGAGTGGAAAAGAAAAGTCGCATGGGGAAGATATTCATATCATGATGATATAATAATCTGCATTATAAATAAAGATGGACGTGTTAACGTTTTATTTTTTTTTTCTTTTGAAGAATGGACATATTGACCCATCATATTTAAAAACCTAACTCGGCATATGATAATATACTCCGTCGAATAACGTCTAATTGATTTGTCGTTTAAGCAAACAGAATGATGACCGCATTGAAAAAATTAAATATTCAAGGATAATATTGAACATCGGATCAAAGTTCAGAGACTATTTATATCATTTTTCCCGTTTTCAGTGAAGGGAGTTTCAGTAATAACAAATTGTGCACATCATTTTAGATTCAATTTTTTATTCATTGAGGTTCAAATTCTATGAAAAATCTAGGTCGGTTGAAATTATCCGAAGGTTTCGGAATTGAACTGTTTCTAGTCTTTGAGTTGTGAACTCAATGCCCTGGTGAACTTTTGAGTAATCTCTCTCCCAAGCCAAGTTTTTCTAAGAAAAGCGACATTTAGCGGGGCAAGATAACGCCGGAACAAGAGGATGAAGAGGTTGCCGGATGGATTTCGAAAAATGCGGTATCACAAGAACAAAAATAAGAGGCGGTGTCAATGATTTCGGGCAGAACGAAAAATGAAGGACCTCTTCGGGGTCTTGTCTGAAACATTGTTTGTACACCAAAACAAGACAGACAACTATAGTAATCTAACCAGTACCTAAAAAGGAGTAGAAAGGTGCAAGAGGGAGATTATATTTTCTTTGATAAGCAGTCTGATTCGACCTGCCAATGCAGGAAATGATGGACTGCAAGTCACAAACATTAAGTTCAGATTCAAGAAGAACAAACAACAATGAAGCACAAACCGGGGCATGAAGTGCATCCTGTGCTTGCTGTCGAAAAGATAACCTTCGTTGTGGAAAGGAACTGCAATGCTGGGAGCGAATGGCTGCGTATGAATAATTGTGACTGTAACGGAAGTTCGAGTACAGCTATACAATCTTTCAGCAGCAATTCCTCAAGAGGAATTGCTGCTGAAAGATTGTATAGCTGTACTCGAACTTCCGTTACAGTCACAATTATTCATACGCAGCCATTCGCTCCCAGCATTGCAGTTCCTTTCCACAACGAAGGTTATCTTTTCGACAGCAAGCACAGGATGCACTTCATGCCCCGGTTTGTGCTTCATTGTTGTTTGTTCTTCTTGAATCTGACTTAATGTTTGTGACTTGCAGTCCATCATTTCCTGCATTGGCAGGTCGAATCAGACTGCTTATCAAAGAAAATATAATCTCCCTCTTGCACCTTTCTACTCCTTTTTAGGTACTGGTTAGATTACTATAGTTGTCTGTCTTGTTTTGGTGTACAAACAATGTTTCAGACAAGACCCCGAAGAGGTCCTTCATTTTTCGTTCTGCCCCGAAATCATTGACACCGCCTCTTATTTTTGTTCTTGTGATACCGCATTTTTCGAAATCCATCCGGCAACCTCTTCATCCTCTTGTTCCGGCGTTATCTTGCCCCGCTAAATGTCGCTTTTCTTAGAAAAACTTGGCTTGGGAGAGAGATTACTCAAAAGTTCACCAGGGCATTGAGTTCACAACTCAAAGACTAGAAACAGTTCAATTCCGAAACCTTCGGATAATTTCAACCGACCTAGATTTTTCATAGAATTTGAACCTCAATGAATAAAAATTGAATCTAAAATGATGTGCACAATTTGTTATTACTGAAACTCCCTTCACTGAAAACGGGAAAAATGATATAAATAGTCTCTGAACTTTGATCCGATGTTCAATATTATCCTTGAATATTTAATTTTTTCAATGCGGTCATCATTCTGTTTGCTTAAACGACAAATCAATTAGACGTTATTCGACGGAGTATATTATCATATGCCGAGTTAGGTTTTTAAATATGATGGGTCAATATGTCCATTCTTCAAAAGAAAAAAAAAATAAACGTTAACACGTCCATCTTTATTTATAATGCAGATTATTATATCATCATGATATGAATATCTTCCCCATGCGACTTTTCTTTTCCCACTCTCAAACTGAACGGGTTAGAAGCCATATCAACAATTTCATTAACTTGAATTGACAAAGACGATATTTGACATTTTCATGTAGTTTAGGGATTAGATTGAATATTTATCAACAGTTTAGAGATCATATTAAATAAATTAAAAGTATAGGGACAATATTGCACGTTAGACCAAAATTCAAAGATCGTTTGTGCTATTTACCCCAGGAGATGCACTCCTACCTTTGCCACCCACTTTGATACAATCATTAAAGAGATTTTCAGAAGCGCTAATCTAATGTCTCTAAACTCCGAGTTCGATCAATCCGTGAAATATTTTTTTGGTAAGCTTAAACTCAGTAAATAATAGCTCTACGTTTAACGTGGGAGATCTACTCACCACTTAAGGGCACAACGTCATAATCATTTTAACCAGTAAATGTCACATAGTATTGCCAATAGGGAAATCGACGTCTTGTTTAATTCATTTTAATATATGTGATCCACACGATGCATGCGTAAATCACTAGATATCATTGGGAGAGAATATGACCCGAACTCCATATAATCACGTGTGCAAAAGACAGATGTCAAGAGTTGACGTCGGTTACAAACTCAAATGCGCATGCATGAATGTATTAATCTCATGATGCCCATATACAAGGTTACTTGAGCCACGTAAGGCTACATGAGGCATATCATTTTGTGTATGAATATTATACTGTCAATTTTGTAAAGATCCCCCTTCTTAGACAATAGAACATCGATCTTATACGCATATTCATATAAGAAAGTCCGCTCTCTAGTGAATAGACCATGCCATATATCCTCAGCACATGGCATCACTGACGTACAAATCATCATACCATCATCACGTGCAAATCATTATCGCATTACAAATAATAACACGTTAATATGTTGACATTTTCTGTCTAATCAACGGTAATCAAATAATTAGCTGTTTTTTACCATACAATCACTATTTAATAGGGAACATATGTCTTTTTTTTTTTGGTAAAAATAGGGAACATATGTTTTTTTTTTGGGGGAAAGAATAATAGGGAACATATGTTAATTCATATATTAGTGAAATAACTTTAACATTCTATTCTTTCATAACGTATGCGGTTCATATAATTTTCCTTTTTAAGACCGCGAGTTGATTAAGTTCACCTTTATCATCAAAGTTAAAAGGGTTAATACCACGAAAAACCCCAAACTGGTACGCCCGTGACAAATTTACCCCAAACTATTTTTTTGATCATGAAAAACCCCAAACTGGTACACTTGTGACAAACTAATTTTCGGATTATCAGAATTACATAATCCCGAACAAAATATCTGATTTATAGTTTTTACCTACAACTTCCACATTTCTTTTATTCAAGCTAATATTAATTAATTTAAACATATAAGGCCATTGATTTGTCATCCAAGACATATAAATACTTCATTTATACTATAGAAATGGCAGAGATTTTATCAAACTACCGAACAACCCACTTGTAAATTAAATATGCAATTTTGGTCCAATTTAGTCTAATTGAATAAATCCTCTATATAAAGCAATTATTTTCACTATCAACCACCCCAAGGTTTCTGATTGTGTAATCAGCCCTTATAATTGTCAGTATTTGTGAATTTGTCCCCTAACCTTGTTAAATTATACATTTGCCCTAAAGTTTCAAAACTATTTATTCTGACCTAGTTTGATTTCCTTTAATTGTGTAACTTGATAGCCCATTAATTAACATTTAAAACCATAATACAAAGCAATTAAAAGAGCCATTTCATTTCTGTAACTTTTACAAAATTACACCTAAGGATGCCAAAATTGCTAAAATGCCATTCTAAATATAGTTTTACCATTTCTACATTTTTGTCATCCAAGATGCAAAAAGATCCATCACTAATCATTCAAACATATTATAAGAATGTAGAAAAGTTTTTGATTCAAGCCAATAAATCACAATAGCCTAACATGATATTCACGAAGTTCATAATATGAAGATTTATACTAAATAAACAAACATCAACCTACCCTGTGAAAAAATACTAAGTAAATCAATCTAATTTAGTTTCTAGAAAATTTCACTTATCTTGAGTGAAACACTTGAAAAGCCCAAAGTCTTAATTACCTTGTAAGATGTTTGATGGGTGGAATTAAAAACAACATATTGGATGAATTTTGGAGCTTGGATGACAATAGAATTGGAACCGTGCTTTGTGCAAAAGATTGGAAGGGAAATAAAAAAAAAATCATTGAGTTTGAAGATGTGAGGATGGAGATGCTCCTACAAGAAATAGAAGGAATTTTTTTGTTTTCTATCTTTCTTCTTCTTCTTTTACTTTATTTAAAAGGACAATTCTTACTAAAAATGTTATAAAATAACTAGAGTTAAAATGATAGCTATAAAGCAACAAACGTGGAAAAAAAAATGTCATCCATGATGTCATTTTAGGGGTTATATTCGAAGGCACAAATTAAGAGCATGTGGGGATTTAAGTGAGAGGGATAAGTGGTTTGATTGGATAATTAAGATGAGATAACGTTGAAATGAATGTGAGATTTCGGTAAATAAATGGGGAATTCGGCGTCCGTCGAAATGCAGATAAGCTAGAGAAATCTTAAATTGGTAAATTTTCAATTTTCCTAATTAACGTATATGCCTTTTTGACGCTACGCAAAGCGTAATAAAAAATGATAATACGCAAATCGTGAAGGGAATCTCAAAATTCGATATTGATAATATGTCCCCTCAAAACATGAGTAAAACACCTTATATATCATGTGTTAACCCTAACCCTACTAGAACTCTAAATCGCAATTCCAAAATTAAAAAAACACCACTAATAGTAAAAAAAAACCCGAAAAAAAATCGAAAAAAATAGAAATGTCCAACTAAACACCCCAAATCGCTAAATTTATCATTAATCATAGCCAAAGATGGTGGGTATTGATCAAGAGGCCGTTTCACTTCAACCGACCCAATTTGAACTTCAAAGCCATCAATTTTTCGACTTCTGGTGAGATTTTTACTTATCCAATTGGTCCAAAAATGCACTGCTATTACTCTCCACATCATTCTCCTCCATTTGGGAAAAATTCGTCCTTGATTTAGATTTATGATATGGGAACAAAGGCTTTGTTGATTCATAAAACGATGACAAATCTGCCACATTAAAAGTATTGAAAATGCCCATGCTGTGTGGAAGGTCTATAACATAAGTATTATCATTAATCTTCCTACTGATAGTGTAAGGTCGATACTACTTTGGCTACGACTTGCTATAAAAACCAATTAGAAACCGCTATTTACAAGAAACACGATGACTTGATCACCTATTGCAAAAACTTACTTCTGACTGTGCTTATCTGCGGCAGCCTTGTATTTCTTAGTAGCCTTTTCCAACTTCTGTTTGACTTCTTTGTGTACCTATACAATCTGCTTAGCCATATGATCTGTTGCAACACTTTTTGTTTGCTCGCTTGGGTAACTGAATCAAGTCTAGAGTATACTGCAGTGTCTTTGTATAAACGACTGAAAAAGGTGACTTACCAATAGAACAGTGAACTGTATTGTTGTAAGCAAACTCCGCATGCGATAAAGCAATATCCCACTGTTTGGGTTTGTCACCACAAATGCTCCGAATCAAATGACCAAGAGTCCTATTGACCACCTTTGTCTGCCCATCAGTCTACGAGCGAGCTGTGCTACTTAAGTTTAAGGATGAATCAAATAGCTTCCACAAGGTCCGCCAAAAATGCCCCATAAATTTGCTGTCCCTATCTAAGAAATAGACTTAGGGCTATCATGCAAACGAACTACTACCTTAAAGAATAATCTGGTCACACTTATTACATCAGAAGTCTTTTTGCAAGGAATGAAGTGCGTCATCTTGAAAAATCTATCAACCACAACAAAACAGAATCCACACCTCTTTGGGTTCGTGGTAAACCAAGCACAAAATTCATAAACAGATCTTTTCATATATTTTCTGGGACCAGCAGAGGCATATATAGATCCGTATTTTGGGACTGTCCCTTAGCAGTCTAGCAAGCATAACACTTCTGCACATACCTGCTAACATTTCCACAAAATTAGGGCCAGTGGAATCGTTTCCATATAGCAACAACAGTTTTGTCAAGTCTCAAATGTGCAGCTAATCCACCATCATGTAAATCACGAATTACCTTATATCATAATGAAGTCCAAGGAAGGCAAAGCTAGTTGCCACGCATCAATAGCCATTCAAATATAGAACTCTTGTACAGGTTAGCCGGCAATACACGTCTCCCAAATCTGCCCAAAATTGTTATCGCCTACATAACAGTCTTTTAGCTACTCGAACCCCAGAATGCTCTGACTCAATGTAATCAACAAGCTAGTTCTTTTGCTCAACACATCTACTACGATATCATGCGCATCTGATTTGTGCTGTAATTTGAAAGGGTTTTTTGCAAAAACTGACACTAACGTGCACGCATATCCTTACTAATCCTTTTCTGGCTATTCAAATATTTCAGAGCTTCACGATCAGAGTAGAACATGAATTCTTTACTAACCAAATAGTGTTCTCATGTTTTCAAAGCCCTTACAACAAAAAAAAATTATTTGTCATACGTGCTCCACTTCTACCTCATTTTACTAAGCTTTTCACTAAAATAGCAAATTGGTGTGCGTTCCTGAGACAAGACAACTCTTATACCAACTCCACTGAATCTACCTCAAACAGCTTATCAAAATCAGGTAAAGCAAGAACAGGCGCGATACACAACTTCTCCGTTAGAATAGCAAAACTATTCTTGGCTTCCTCTCCCCACAAAAATTTCCCTTTCTTCATACATTCTATATTGAGGTTGCTATAGTATTAAAAATTTTAATAAATCGCCTATAAGAAGTAGTTAACCTATGAAAGTTTCAAACTTCCGAAACTGTTTTAGGTGTAGCCCATTTTCTGATTGCTTTCACCTTTGTCTTATCCAACTCTATTCCCTCAGTAGTGATCATAAATCCCAAGAAAAGTAATCTATTAGTTAAAAAACTGCACTTCTTAAGATTTGTGTATAGCTTATTGGCCCGCAACGCTGTTAAAACCTCCCTCAAGTGCATCAAGTGCTCCTCTTCAATGTCGCTATAAATCAGGATGTCATCAAAATAAACTACAACAAATTTGCCAATTAAAAATCTCAGAACCTGATTCATAAGACTTATGAAGGTGCTCAGAGCATTAGAAAGTCCGAACGGTATCACTAACCACTCGTACAGCCCCTCCTTTGTCTTGAAAGTTGTCTTCCACTCATCTCCAAGCCAAACACAAATATGATGATACCCATTTTTTAAATCTAGTTTCAAGAACCACTTAGCATTGTGCAACCTATTTAAGATGTCTTGTAATCTCGAAATTGGAAACTTGTAGCCCACGATTTTTTGTTGATGGCTTTGCTATCTACACACATCCTCCAACTCTCATCTTTCTTAGTAGTTAATAAAGCAAGCACAGCACAAGGGCTCATGCTGTTTTGAATATGTTATTTTCGCAGTAACTCATCCACCTTCTTTTTTAGAATCTCACTCTCCTTTGGGCTAATCCTATAGTACGGTAAATTAGGCAGATTAGTACTAGGAATTAAGTCTATATAGTGATGAATATCGCGCAAGGATGGCAACTCATCTAGAATCTCTTCGGGCATTAGCTCACTAAACTCTTTCAATAAAGGCTTAATTGATTTGGGCTGCTTTTTCACTTGTGATTCAGTCTTTGTCTCGAATATCAATTTCACTACTAATGCGTAAATTTGTCGGGTCTCCTTAATCTCGCTTCAAATTTCTTTTTAAGGATAAGGAAATTATTCCCAACAGCCTACTTACCCTTACTCTTCAGTGGGAGCAATGTGTACTTTACTCCTCCCTTCACCAAACTATATTGATTGCTCCTCCCCGAATGCTGTGCATCCACGTCATACTATCACGGTCTTTCAAACAACACGTGACATACATACATGTATACCACATCGCAATACAGCTTATCATGATACTCACTAATGAAGAATGGAATCTTACATCACTCAGTCACTTAAATGCTATCCACGCCAAATTTAATCCATCTTAACATATATGGGTTAAGATGTTTCTCCACCGGTACTCCCAACTTCTTTACTGTCTCATTCCCAATAATATTCTCTATGCTACCATTATCAATGATCACAGCAAAGATTTTATCAAGAATGGTGCACTTGGTTCGGAATAATTAATGGCGCTGCGAATCATCTTCTTATTTTAGAGCTAATATCATCTTGCGTACTATGCATTTCCCCATCTTCCTCATTATCAAAGTCTTATTCCTCATCATCTGGTTCACAGCAATATTCATCGTTCTCCTCTTCTCTTACTTCCATGTTTATTGTCTTCCTTTTAGGGCATTCACTAGATCGGTGCCCCGGCTGATTACATCAATAACACTTTATCGCCGCCAGTTTCGAATAAAGATTTGGGTTCGCAATCCTCTATGCTTGTAACATGGGCCGAGGTCCACGTGCCCCAATCGATCGACCCTTTAGCCGAGAAGATCCCCAAGACTTGCTGTGTTTGGGTCCCCTAGGGTTTATCTAGGGTTTTCTTCCATATGTTTCTAGAATAATCCAGGGATGGACGATATTGTAATTTTCCGAAGTTTTGGAACTTTCCTAGTTATGTCGGTAGTTAGGAAAACGGGAGATGCGTTTAGAGCCATCAGATCTGATAAAGATCAACGGTTGTAATCCGAGACCCTTTACTATATAAAGAGGCGCTCTCTTTCTCATTTGATCATCCACTGAAAGAAATACAAAGCCTTTTCCCATAGCCTCTCTCTCTAGAACTCTCTCTTTACGAAGATCCGGGTGCAAAAAGGCTTAACTTAGGTGCTCCGACGATTCAAAGGAAGCTCGAGTCGTTGCACGAACCGACCCTCCACAATCGACCTGTGACAAGTGGTATTAAAGCAACATGGAGATGACCGTTTGTGAGATCGAAGAGCATCAACCTGGTCGACGATATGGCCAATCCAGAAGTGGATCTCGTAAACGTCGTGGAAGGAGAAAACCCTCACGAGAAAGCGCCACAAGAAAAAGCCCCATAAGAGATACGTGGGAGATCGAGAAGACGAGGAGAATCAGCGAAAGCACTGTCCGCGCTCAACGAAAAGTTCTCAAAAATGAGAGCCATGATGATGGCGCTGGTCGATGGCCATGACGACGTTAAGGATCGGATCACCCATGTTGATAGGACGATCCGTGACGACTTCTCCCGCGTGATGAATGGAGTGATAACTCCACTACAAATGAAGGACGAACCTCTCGAGGTGTCGATCAAAGCCTTGAAGCTGAATGTCCAGGAAAATGACAATTCCCACCAAGTCGAGATTGAAGCGCTGAAGGTGGAGATCCAATGGCTCAAGATCGAGCCAGTCTTGTGCAAAACAAGCATCGCAAATGGTGTAATCACTACTCAAGCGGCACCGAGGATTGACGTGCCAAGACCAAAGACTTTAAAGGCGAGCGATTTGCAGTGGAGGTGGACAACTACCTTTGGAGCATGGAGTAGAATTTCTTGGCCATGGGAATCCAGGACGAGACAGCTAAGGTACGAATTGCTTCATTGTATCTTCCTGATAATTGCATGTTGTGGTGCCGATTTATGGTCGATGAAGCGAGAAAAGGCTCATTCGACTATATAGAAACGTGGGACGAGTTTGTCCAACAACTTCGGAATTACTTTTATCCTGAGCATGCTCCACAAGAAGCCGAAGCAAACTCCATCGCCTGGAACGAAAAGGCTCAATCTGAGAGTACGTGAAGGAGTTCACTGAGCTCAAACTCCAAATCCCCAATCTTGGAAAGGAGGAGGCTCTTGGAGCGTTCATGAACGGACTCAAGCTGTGGGCCCAACTTGAGCTCAAGCGACGGGATGTTAAGAGCATCACAAAGGCGATCTTTGTGGCTGAATCGTTGATCAACTTCAGCAAGGCCGACTTGTCCAAATCCAAGGGTAGTGGGTGGAAGTCAGATCGAGGCACAGAACTCAAGGATGATGAAGGCGATTCCTACCGTGGTAGAAAAAATCATGGGAAAAAGAAAGAAATTGGGGGGAAGGATCATCCAAACCTTCGTACCAACATCGGAGAAGCCGACCCCAAAATTACCTCAACCCAAAGAACAGATTTAAGCACCTTCCATCGCAACCATGCGGAATCTGCAAAGGTGGCCATTGAATACAACTTTGTCTAACGAAAAACCAAGGGAAAACGCTGTACTCCGTCGTTACCAAGGAAGGTAAGGAGGAGCAAAAAGAAGAACCAAAGAAAGTGCGACTCGGAACGATATAAAAGATCAATAGCGTGCGGACTGGATTACCTCTAAAACCATCCTCAAGTGCGAAGACTCTATACTTCGTGGACGTTAAGTTGTATGAAAAGACTCTTCAGGCCTTGGTGGACACCGGGGCAACCAACGTGTTCCTCTCGAGTGAAGCAGCGAAGTGGCTGAAACTTCGCATAGACCCATTTGAGAGTTGGTACAAAGCAGTCAACGCAAACGATAAACCAATTACCGACGTTGCTCGAGGCATCAAGATTCAAGTTGGCAAATGGACAGATAAACTCGACTTTGAGGTAATTCCGCTCAACGACTATGATTTGATTTTAGGTATGGATTTCTTTGATAGAGCTGAAGCAATAGCTGACTTGAGAACTAAGTTGATAATCATAATCAACCGCGAATGCCCGACGGTGGTGACCATGCACACTAAGGTGAAAGAGTCCAAAAGCATCTCCACGATTCGACTCGTGAATGCCAAGCCAAGAAATCCGACGCTGACCTAGTCCAAGCCCACGTTTCAACCCTTGGAAAAGCCAAAAAAAGAGTGGAAGCTGCCCACACAACCCCCACGTTTCAACCCTTGGAAAAGCCAAAAGAAGAGTGGAAGATGCCCACACAACCCCAAAACCTGATGCTAATCCAGGTGCTGTTTCCAGAGATGGGTGATCTTGGAGCGGCCAAAATGGAAAAAGAGTCGTGAAGACTCATGCAGCAGTCGATACATCAACCAAAACCCAAGTCCCGAAGCAAAAAAAGAAATGCTCTTGTAAACGAAAGAACAAAAAACAAAAGAAGCCGTCAACCCAAGAAAAGGAGGCAAGCGGCCAAAAGAAAGCAGTTGCTGGAAAATTCAACCCCGAGCGAAGAGCACCAAAGACGGCGCTCGAATGGGTGGGGGAGAATGACACAGGCCGAAGTCCTCGTGCCTCAACCAGTCGACCCTTTGGCTGATAAGTTCCCCAAGACTTACTGTATCTGGGTCCCCTAGGGTTTATGTAGGGTTTTCTTCCATATGTTTTAGAATAATTCACGGACGGGCGATATTGTAATTGTCCGAAGTTTCTGGAACTTTTTTATTTATAACGGTGGTTAGGAAAACGGGAGATGTGTTTAGAGACATCAGATCTGATAAAGATCGACGATTGTAATCTAAGGGCCTCTACTATATAAAGAGGCGCTCTCTTTCTCATTTGATCATCCACTGAAAGAAATATAAAGCCTTCTCCCAGAGCCTCTCTCTCTCTAGAACTCTCTCTCTACGAAGATCCGAATGCAAAAAGGCTTAGCTTAGGCACTCCAACGATTCAAAGGATGCTCGAGTCGTCGCACGAGCTGACCCTCCGCAACTGGCCCGTGACACTTCCATCCCCTATCCTTCACCTCGTTCATAGTATGTTTGTCTCCTGCCTTATCTTCAGAATGTTGCTCCATGTTAGAGCAATTATTAGTCTCGCTCTTCCCTATCGAACTGCTGGGATTATTATCTCTAAAATTTTCATAGCCGCTCCTTCTATCCTTTTCTTGCAGTATCAGTTTTACCTTCATCGCTATATTTTTTTGCTTTAGATAGATTCCGCAGAACTTGTACTTCGATTTTATCTTGAATGAATGGCTTCAATCCATTGAGGTATTTGGCCATTTGCTGCCCTTCCATCTCCGACAGATTATTTCGCTCCGCTAACCACATAAATTCTGCCGTATACTCATGTATAATCTGGTTACCCTACTGGCAACGTTGGTACTGCTGGAACATAATCTATTCATAATTGAGCAGAAGGAACTCTTGCTTCAGTAATCTCATCATTCTGTGCCAAGTTCGAACTCTCTTTTTCTTCTCACTCCCTTTTATTCTGCAATCTCTCCCACCAAGCAGATGCACCCCCCTTAACCTATAGGCCACTATTCGTACCCGTTTTCACTAGGAGTTTTCATATAATCGAAGAATTTATCAATATCAACAACCCAATCCAAAAAATCTTTTATTTCCAGGCCTCCATTAAAATAAGGTATATCAACATTTAATTTAAAGTCGTTACCTTCACGATCATCATAACGTCGTCTTCCATCATATCCCCTTTGAAGTCTCCCATAGCGATGCCTACCTCCTTAGTCAGCACGCTCTTCATCAGAAAATTCGTCTTTCTCTTCTTCTAAACTCTTTAAAAACAAAGGGTTATTCTGCCTGCGAACAGGAACAGATCTATCGATAAGGTCACCACAAGCAACATCTGCACCCGACCTTCTGCCATACTGCCTATTTCGGTTCACATCAACGCCGAGAGCTTCAAATCAATATACTATTTCATCAAATTGTTCTTCGATACGATGAAGTATTTGATCAATTCGTTGATCTAGGCGTTTCATTAGACGCTATTGCAAACGTTGCAGCGCATCATCCCTAATGATCAAGGCTCCAGTCTCCTGATCATCATCACGAAGACCACCGCTTCTTTTACCAATCGTCATGGGCTCTGATATCACACAAAGCAGCGCAAAGCGTAATAGAAAACGATAGTATGCAAAACGTGAAAGGAAATCTCAAAATTCAATATTCATAGTTTATCCCCTCAAAACACGAATAAAACACTTTATATATCAGATGTTAACCCTATATCTATTAGGATTCTAAACCGCAATTCAAAAATTACAAAAACGTCACTAATAGTTAAAAAAAAATCAAAAAATAAAACATAAAAAAATAGAAAAGTCCTACTAAACGATCCCAAATCGCTAAAATACATCGTTAGTCATGGCCAAAGGCGGTGAGTATTATTCAGGAGGCCGTTTCGCTTCAACCGACCGAATTTGAGTTTCAAGGCCATCAATTCTTCGACTTTCAATGAGATTTTTGGTTGTCCAATCGGTTCAAAAATGCAAATGCTAATATTCTCCACATCATTTTTGGGCATATTGATCCTGCTCAAAAAATACTATATCAATGCATTTCTCACTGTCAATCTTCGATAATAACTTAGACGCTAATTTTCAATCATTTATGCTTATTGAAGTAAGTAAATCATTATACCGCAACATATTCAAATTTTGCGAAGACCAATATTTTATACATTTATATACAGTTTGAAATGTTCACATAAACCTTCAAGGCATTTTCCATCGGTTCTAACTGGCGTAGCCACTTCTGACCGTCTAAATGATTTAATAACCCTCAACAAAGTGGCATATTTGACCATCACGGCTCCAAAAGCTAATTTTCTAGAAGTGTTCCTAGCTTAACAAATCCACCAAGAGTCATAATTTGTCGAAGGTTATTAAATAATTCGTGAAGTCCATTTGATCTCCTAAGGAATATTAGGACATGGAGAAATTTACACATGTCTCAGGGCAGCAGGACATGCCCTTGTAATCAGGGGGGTCTCCCAACTTTTCGATTGAAGAGACCAGAGCCGCATTTTGAGAGCGAGTCATCATTCCAAAGGTAGGAATGCTTCCCTCTCCTCCGCCGCCTCCCCCCCCCCCCCCTTTTTTTTTTGCGGGCATTGCAAACAAAGCTTCGCTGCAGAGGGATGATGGGGGATATACATCCGACAGTTTTCATGGAAGATCCATCCAGTAGAAAAAAAACAGTATAAACCAATCCAAAATAAGGTTTTGCCTATCTCTTCTTTGTTTTCTTCTGCAAGTCAGGTGAGTTTAGCCAAATCTAGACAAACCCACAGAACGGAATTCAAACCAGTGGACCGAAAAACGAAATCACACCACTATTGCATTGCATCATTACTATCACAATGACAAAAAGAAGAAGAGACAAGCCACCTAACCGGCGGCTTTCTTAAGCTGACAAATATGATTTCCTTTATGTTACACATATCAGGAGTGCGCAGTAGGAGAGAGAAGGGGGGCAGACAATCTCCACCTACGACCATGAGGCTAGTACACATACTAGTACAGGAAGAGGTCCACAAATTCGCTACAATGTCAGATACAAAATTGTGACAACTTACGTCGCGGAAAAAGAGGAAAAAGAAAAGAAAAGAAAGGAAAATGCATAAGGAGAAGATTTGAAAGGAAAATAATAGAGAACAAAGGCGAAACCTGGTAAGCCTTCGTTGACCATCACTGCGACCAAGAGTTACCTTATCACAAGGAACACCCAGTTCCTCCGACCAAATTATTATCTCCAGCCATTGCCAACCGATCCCAAATAACCAAGGTCCTGGACATCAATCCACTAGCCGCACCAAAGTAAAATTTCCCCTATTTCCTCCTAGGCCTGTTGTGCTTAACTCTTACAATTTTACGACCAGACTTTTCACCAGTGGCTCCAAGTGAGAAGCTCCCTCCACCGAGATCTAAACTGCCAGAAGCCTGAAACGGGGAAGGATTCGGTGGGGTGGCCAAGTTCTGTTGACCACCAAATTGGTAAGGGTTAGCTACCGTTGAAGCTGACGAATTGAACATAAATGAAGTCGGAGGTTGTGGTGAGATCGGTTGCTGGCCAAACACAGAAACTGAGGGAGTAGTTGCCACAACTGTGTCCTCAGCCATGCTATCCTCTGCATTCATCTGATCATTATTGCCTGTGGGTACCGAACCAAAGGGGAGCGCAGGATTAGAATTACCAAAAAGAGGCACTGAAGGAGTGCTAGAAGCAGCAGATGTGAATGAGAAAGCTGAGGCAGATGAAGCGCCAGTTGATCCAAAAATGGGAGAGGCACTGGTTGATCCAAATAGAGGGGAAACAGTTGAGGCGTTGGTTGATCCAAAAATGGGGGCCCCAGTGGAAGCAGACAAATTGCCGCTTGTCCCGAAAATTGGGGTACCATTAGAAGTAGTCGTCACGCTGGTTGCTCCAAAAAGCGCACTACTGCTTGAAGCAGAAGTGGAACCTGCTGATCCAAAAATGTGACTGCCAGAAGCCGCTGGTGAACTAAAAAAAAAACTGGTCGATTGAGATGCTGATGAGGTACCAAATACAGGAGATGCCAATGACGGCCAAGAACTAAATGCATTTGAAGTAATGTTGCTACCTGTACTGACAGAATTCGTCACTGAAGAGGAAGCAGAACTCATCCCAAATGATGGCCCAGAGAACAGTTTTGGTGCAGAAGATGAACCAAACAAAGAGCTTTCAGTATTCCCAGACAATCCATATGAAAAAGATGCCGCAGATGATCCAGAATGAGCTGAGGCACTCTGAGTCAAAGCTGGTACTGCAATCCCAGAGGCAGATGCTGGAAGTTGTGGAGAACCATTGGCAGCATCAAATAACGAAGAAACCTGTTTTTTGGTCTCAGAAGTTGATGTAGGAGCTGGTACACTGAACCCGAAGATGCCGCTTCCAATGGAGGCATTTGCAGAAGATGGACCCGAAAAAAAATCGCTGGTGACATTTCCAGAGTCAGTGTCCACCTTGGTCTTGGCTTCTCCCGGAGGAAAGGATGGGGTAGGCGCCGCTTGCGAATCTAAAGTTGGCACAGAGGACCCGAATTTGAAGATTGAAGAAGCTGGAAAGGACGGTGCTGATGTTGATATAGATAGACTAGCAGTGGTGGCACTGGTTGACGTCTGGACGGCAATACTAGCGCCATTAGTAGTAGTAGTAGTGAAAGGAAGGCCGCTGGATGCCTTTGAGCTACAGTGGCACTTAACTCCACCGATATAGGTGAGGCTGACTGGCTAGAGGTAATAGACTCAGGAGGAATGCCCAAATGGGAATGCAGCTGAAGCTGATGATATTGCCCCAGATCCAAGAGAAGTAGGCTCAGGTGTAGCAGATACCACTCCATCCTTCAAATCTTTCTCATCATCAGTTTTCTTGAATTCAGGAACTTTGTCAGTAACAGTTGAGCCAGCAGCAACACTTAAAAAGCTGCAGGCAGCAAATTGAAGAAACTGTAAACATTCTACTCATCCTCTTCCGAATACAGGTTGCACAATCTTAACCAAGATCATCATATTCACCCTTGAAATATCAAAACCTCATATATGATGAGATTCTCAAAATGAACATTGAGTGACTAAAGGAAGAAAGCTATAGTTTATCCAATAAGAAGCAAAAATTAAATCACGCAGTGCTAGAGAAACGGAAAAACCGTGCAGCATGCTGTCAACCACTATCACCTTCCAATATTTACAGAGAAAATTAAGAAATTACCAAAACTCGCACAAAAAACTACCAACTCACTTTCAGGCCTCAAGCATTAGCCACTGTTACCAGCCAGTAAACTGGAGGAGGTAAAATGCCTATACTTCTTCAAATCCCTAAACTTTCTATTATGTCATACTAGAAGCAAACTCATTAACAATTGCAGTCCTATAACCAAAAAAGGCGTTCTTGATGAAAACACCAGCATTTTATATTACAGATGCCATTTGGCATCAGCCATGTCAAGTACATCGCCCATGCATAACTGCCGAGAAATACACACTTATGGCTTGATGCAAGGAACCTAAAATTTCATGAAACTCCACGTTCACAACAGGAGTCAATATTAAATACCCATTGGGATAAAGCCCACACTATTCTACTAAACTTTTTAAATCAACAAAAGCTACTGAAAGAACAAGATAAAAGTTGATGGATTAGACAGTCAAAGAATCAAAAGAAACTTATTGCCGGTAATGACATGTGCACTGACCTGCTTGAGCTCTCTGATTTTGTATCAGATGGGATACCAGACTTGGAGTTGATCCACCAAATGAAGAGGAAGAAGCAAAAGGAAACTGGGGAACCTTATTACCTTCCATCACAGATCCATTAATGAGGCCAAAGCCAAAGGCGGTAGGCACAGCATTCTGTTCATTAGATGAAGCCAAACCAAAGACGGGTGAAACAGCATTTGACTGCCCCTCTGAACCAGTTTTATCAAACTTTGAGGTCGTCTGAGTAGCTTGTACATCCGATTGGACAGCTGAGCTGACCACAGGCACACTTTGAAAGATAAGACTGGCACTCTTTCCGCCTGAACTCAACAAATCATTAGTTCCCACATCACTTTTCTCCTTCAAAACAGGTGCAGGGTTATTTACTTCAGAAATAGGCATAGACTTCTCAACTTTGATAGCTTCAGCAGCAGCTTGCTTGGAATCCACCACTGAGGTCTCCAGCTTCTCTCTCCCTTGAACCAAAGTGCAACTTGGCATCTCATTGGAATGACCATCATCATCCAAATCGAAGAAATCCTACAAACAAGAATCCCTAAATAAAGTTAACAGAGACATCAACAAAAGGTTGTATAGATACAATGAAAAACGAACAGCAAGTCCATCTATCTCCCCAACCTTAATATTGAGATATAAGACGTTACCTCAAAAATCAAAACAAATTCCCTTATAAGGCACCAAAGGGAACCCTTAAAAATAAGCTTAAGATTAAAAAGGTTAACTACAGAACAGAGATCTTAACTCTATGATTGTACATCTGTTAGATGGAGAGAGAACTAGTATCTCTGCCTTGCTAGACCTTTATCCAACATGAAGATTACTTATCACAAAACAGTTCCTTTTTTAAAAAAATGTTGTAATGTTGCTCCACTAAAGGATGAACATGAGTGCTATTTGCTAGAATCAAAGAAGGCTATACCAAATAAAAGATATTAAGAGACCTTCAAAGAGGATGAAAGGAAATATAGAAAATTTAGTTAAGGGAACATCCACAAAAAAGCACAACTTTCACCTCATGTGCACTCATTTTGAATGCCCGGTTCTGTCGTGATGACAAATGGCCCAGAAAATTCGTCGAATTGGAATCTGCAGATTTAAGAGGGCCAATAACATTGTTCTTCTTACTCAAAACTCTATCATCCAAACCATTCATGGCAGGAATATTGGAAAAAGAAAGGTTAGATGGACCATTCTGCCCAAACTTTATCTGGCTTCTGCGAGGTAGCCTCTCCGCCATCATGCAACAAGCTTCCAGCTGAATCATCTAATTTATTGGTATCTCGAACAATCTCTAGGAATTTGGACGAATCAATATGCTCAAGACTCTTAAGAGCCTGGCCACGTAATTTTGATGGAGACAACTTTGAAGGTAATTTTTCACTTGCACTGGCTAGCTTGAGATCAGATGCTCTCTCTTTGGGTGGCGACACTATTTTATCGAGTTGCTGCAGTATTTTGGAAGCCATTACACTAGACTTCGAAGAAGTAGAGGTCATGTTTCTGACAGGAATATCACTGTCCTCATTGTCAACTGACTGATCAGTAAAGTTGTTCTTTTCACCCAAAGAAAGCAGCTTTCCACTTAAGGAAGGGTGATCAGAAAACTGAGTAACTCAGCTCCAGAGACTGGCAAACTCCAGTTCCTTTGAGACAAAAGATTTGGTTTTTGACGAATCTTCGTATGGGACCCACAGAGCCTATATCATTTTCAAATATTGAACTTCTTCGTTTCAAAGCCTGCATTCAAGCAAATAAGCGTAAGGAATAATAGCAAACTACAGTCCAGTTGAATAAAATTTGACAATCAGAATGATAAAGTACATTAGATCCAGCAACTCTGCCATGATCCCATGCTTGTGATGAGGAAGGTCCCCTATAGCCATCAGATACAGGCTCAACACTCTGGAAAATGATATAAGTTAGACAATGTCAAAAATTCCTACGTAACAGAAGTTCTATGCCAAAATAAGGACCTTGGGAGGAGGAGCAGGGAGAACTCTGGAATATGGAGTCCGTGCCATGCTGTATATTGCAGACCTGCCGCGGGATCTTGGTGTCATATATCCATTTTCAAGAGCCCCTAAATGAGGTGATGATCTAGGGACAAGTGACATAACTGGGGATTTCAAAGCGTGCTGTGAGTAAGCAAACATTATCGAATCTTCTCTGATTTTCTGAGTGCGAGTTCCCGGAATAGATGGGGCCACTTTTGAAGGCCTGCTGCCCATGTAGGCTTTTGCAAGCTCTGCTGGTGATGCAACATCCTCGTCAAGGACCTATAAAAGTACATGCCCACTTCAGAACTATGCCATTTAATACTTCTACCACATCAAAAGTACAGATCAGTTTAATTCATTTTCAAAGAGATTTCCTGTTGAACTGACATGAGTTTTGGTAAGCTGGCTTTCGCTGCCATTGTCTTCTCCAATAATGTCTGATACTTCTTTCCCGTTGATTGACTTTGATGGTAAATCTCCTGACTTCCTCCCTTCATCTGCAATGTGTATATCACAGTTCTAGCATGGTAATGCTGTCAACCGATCAATCTCCGATCTGTGTAGTTAATCGCAAATTTCACCATAAAGAAAGCAAGAGAAATCACTTAATGGATCAAAAGACGACAACTGTATCTCAGCTGACATTAAAGTATAACCAACAAAAAGAAGAAGACTAATTTAGAGGCAAAACTGTGGTGAAGCATATTCATCCCACCAAATAGGTACGTATTTAATATAGGCAATAGACCTCACGATGGATCAAAAGGTGCAATGGTTTACGTAACACTAGAATAGTACTAACAGAGTCCAGTAATGATCCACCACGACACACAATAGGAGTTTGGTATGGAGTGTGCAACCCCATCATGGCTGCAAAAGGTGCCTTTGTGAATATGCTTCGGTTGTATGCATTTTAACTGTCCACAATTTAGTCATCACAAAATGACACCGTACTAAAATAAGAAAAATGGCTATTTTTAAGAGAGGCACTATGTAAAACAAAGAAGGCCATGGAAAAACAAAAGGGTTAAATCAGTAAGTGTAACATTCCTGCATAAGTCCTCTCTACAGTTTAATAACAAATTCATATTTAATCACAAATGACACCCAAAAGGCAAACTCGAAAATATTACGCCACAAGCTGAAAATATCTATCATATCTACAATTACTTGCCTGGTAAAGCTCTTCTGATTTAAAATTTTCTCCAGCTCAGTAAAACAGCCTCCCTCAGAAGTAGAAGCTGGCTGCTGAACTTCACTGATGGCCACTTCTTGCTCTCTTGAGGTGCCCTAGATCAAATAGAAGATAGATTATAGCACTGTCCCTGTACAATTTAAATTCTATCAAATACATTCCATAACCTTAGACATAGGCAGAGCAAAAAAAAAAAAACACCCTTACCAAAAAAAAAAAAAAAACACTACAAACCCGATAACTTCATTTGGCCGGTGGACTGAAGCATCATGCCTCTTATTCAACACATGGCAGAATCAAGAGAACCAGGTCAAAGCTCCGGTTGCCAACGATGTTACCAGATGTCCACCACGTTTACTTCTATCAATATTTGAGTGCTATATAAGTAGAATTAATGAGACCTGATGTTAATCTAGTACCTGGAAAAGTTGTCATTTCTAAAGCGCTATATCTCTTCTTGCTCTTTAGAAATGACAGCTACAGTATGCCACCGGCATTAATGTTGAATTGAAGCAAACAACTTCAAAGAACTAGGAAGTCACATACATTTCTTTTGTCATCCCAATGTTACATCTCTTAAGGACCTGAACACTGAAAGAAGAAACACAAAAGCCACAATTGTCTTACCTCAACCCAAAAATTAGCCTCCTACTCACCTAAAGGGAAAAGGTCATATGTTTTTATTAAAAATATGTTCTGGTAACAGTGACATAGACAAAGAAATAGGTCCAGCTCTAGCTCAATAAGTTTCCCACTAAGCCATCCTCATTGAGAAAGATCTTCCAGTTGCCCACCAATTCCAAGCCACAGGTGTCCTTGATACTTGATTCAGTATTCTTAACTTTCCATCATCTTTCTTTCTAAGAAGCTAGATTCTCCCCCAACCTCCTGATCTCCAATGCAGCATGCCAATTTCTGATAATTGTACTTTTTGCTACATTTAATGGAATTATAGCACACTGTACCAAATAAAAACATCTTTCCCTGAAATTGAACTGAAATCCGTTCCTCTTCTGTGCCTAATTTTAAAGCACATCCAAGAAGTATCAGCTAACACAAGAGTCAAGTCTTAAAACAATGAACAAGTAGAGTCAGCAGCCCAATACTCTGTCTCTACTAACAGTCTTTCCCCCTGAAGGCAGCTGAACCCCAGCTCTGTCTCAGCAAAACATATTTTCAGTGGCCTTTTTCTTTGGAAATTAACTAGAACCTACCAAACTAAAATCTAGAGCAACACCTTCACCAAGAAAAATTGAGAAAGCAAAATGAAAATTCCACAGAATAATGTTACTCTAGGAACACACATAATTGAAAGAAAACAATAAAAAGAAATCGCGAGATGAAGATAATGGGTATTCATCTTACTGGAAGGACTGTCTCTTGTTGCTTGTCCCTTTCATCTCGATCTGCCTCTGATAAAACTATACAATTTAAAAAATTGTAAGCAAAATTTCAGAATGCTTAAACTTCAGAAATAGATACGCTAAGGCACCCCAACATAAACTTAAAGCATGTGAATATCTTTCAAAAGTGAAGAAACTGATTCATAATTTTATTTTATTTTTACAAAAATAGAAAATAACTGCAGATCTTGGTTGAATGACAATTTCCACTATAGTGCCACATATATATCCAAGTCATTCTACAATGCTTTTCCCAGCGTCTAGCATCACGTAAAGTGTAAACATGGTGCTCTATATCCACAGGCCACCATAAGCAAATAAGAACAGACTTTCTCCCCAGCAACAACTAGCAAAACCGTAAAGAAATAGCTCTTGATCAGCAGCTAGACAAGAAGTGCAAACAAAGATGAAATTTCGCGTCACAAAGAACTCCCTTTTAATGGTTTCAGTCCATATTTACCAAAAAGAACATATTCAGTAATATGAAAATACGACTTACAAAATGGGGCCAATTAAATTGTGAGGGATTATTGCCAAAATCCCTCAATGTAAAGATTCATTTGGTTCGAGCTTCCATCACCCCATAATAGCCAAAAGGAAATAAAGTCGCAAAAAGACACTGACTTGGAGATGGTATAGCATTTTAACTACAATACCAGGTCGTGAGAACCTCGTGAAATCTTCCGCTTCAACAATTTGATCCATAATGATAATCACGACTGACCAACTAAAAGCAACACCGATTCAACAGTCAAAACCCTACTTCCTTGCATTACTAATAACTCGTAATCAGGAAGCCAGATTGAACAAAAAATTAAACAGCTCATGAAGAAGAAAAACCATTAGAGGAAACTACTTAAGAGAAAATTTGCACAGATAAGAACCGAAGCCAAAAAACGAGCTTCACAATGGCGAAACCAGCGAACAAGTCGAATTACAAACAAGGATTCGGTTGGCCAATAACCGTGGAAAGAAGACAAAGCTACGACAATAGAGCCAAAAAAAAAAAAAAGCAACTTCAACGAGCAGAAGCAGAGACGGCCTACCTGGCGGCTGCGGTGGTGGAGGAGGAGGAGGCTGTGTGAGGCGTTTCCTGAAGACGGAGGAGAAGAGCCGATGAGCGCCGGCGGCGATGAGCCTCTGGGCCGGTCGACGATCTTCCTCAGCCAGCCATTCCCCCCGTCGCCGGGGGCGATGCCCGCATTCCTGAGGGCAGTCGGGGGGCGGTCGTACGGCGTCGCCTGGTGCCTCCGGTAGGGTTTCTTCCTGAACTTGCCTCCAGCCCCGCCCGAGGCCTCGTACGGGCTCCTCTCACTCTGGGACGTCGCCATGAGAAGACGCGAGGGGGCGACTTGCGGAAAGCCTTATTGCCTCGGCGGTATGGCTTCGCCTTCTGGGGAGGTCACGAAGAGAGCGTAGGAGAGAGAGAGAGAGAGAGAGATGGGGGGAAATGCGGAGGAAATTAGGGTTTTTAATTTCCGCGCTGCAAGAGGGAGAGAGAAACGGTATTGCAATATTGAAAGGAAAATGAAAATGCGAGTTCGGCGTACGTGGTATTCGCGTACTTGTACGCGCGCGTGGAAAGAGTTTGGGTCCCGGTAATTTCACTGGCTGTTACTTTGGCTGTGGGACGGTCGTTTTAAGTCCATCCTTTTGTGGGCGATAGGGGGAAGATGGACGGCTGCGTGAATGAGATGGGTGAAACTGCGCGGTGAGAGTAGTCGGCTCCGGTCCCACCGACTATCGTGTTAGAGTGCACACGGTAACACTTTTACTTCAGAAATTAACTTATGACCAAAAGTTGATTTTTCCGTTTCTGCTTCAGAAGTTAATTTTTGATGAGAGAAATTTATTTGCTAATGGTTGAAAATTTCAACTTTCAAAACATTATTAACACAAAATATTCTATAAAAAATTATTTTCGACGACCAGAAAATTTCTACTTCTTTTTTAAACATTTTAATTTTTTTAAAAATAAATTTTATTGTTAAAAAATATTATTTATCTTTTACTCCGGTGGCTGAAGACGGCAATGACTGATGGAGGTCAATGGTAGATTGAGGTGGCAAGTGATGAGGTGGTCAACAATTGGCCATAGGAGGCGATAGTTGGTGGTGGTCGATAGTGGTCAACAGTTGGTGGCGATTGGAGGAGGTGGGCGGTGATAGTGGTCCACGATGGTCAACGGCGAATGGCGATCGGCTATAGCAGTGATCGACGGATGGCGACGATCACAGGCACTGATGAGCAGTGGTCTGTAACGGTGGTGATCGGCGAGTGGCGATGGGTGGAGGTCGACGGCAGTGGTCAGCAGTGGGCGGCATTAGTCAACGGTGCGTTTGGACGGCATTCGATGGAGGTCA
This sequence comes from Psidium friedrichsthalianum, assembly GCA_019149425.1. Classification (NCBI taxonomy): domain Eukaryota; kingdom Viridiplantae; phylum Streptophyta; class Magnoliopsida; order Myrtales; family Myrtaceae; genus Psidium; species Psidium friedrichsthalianum. The sequence continues at coordinate 2,789 of JAGVVM010005653.1, read as the reverse complement.
GCGATGGGCGGTGGTGGTCGATGGCAACGGTGGTCGGCGGTTGGCACCGAGGGGTGGTGGGCAGTGGTGATCGTGGATGGCAGTTGATGGTGGTTGCGATGGATGACCACAGAGGTTGGCAAAGGCAGGCTAGTCGAAAAAAGGGTGAGGCAATAAATACCTCTTGATTTTTTTTTTTGGGTCCATGAAGTACTTCTTGAGTCGATAAGCATTTTTTTTAACTTCTTAAATTAGGGGAAAAACAACTTCAGAAATGAAAATTCATTTTCAGAAGTAGAAATTTATTCCAGAAGTAAAAATTTTTACGAAACGAAATTATGCTTCAGAAGTTACATTACCAAATGGATTTCTGCTCATAAGCATTTCTGGAGCAGAAATTTATTTTTAGAAGTGTTACCATGTGCACTCTTGGTTGCACTAGAGAAATTAATGAAACCGCGCAAACAATAAAACTTGCGGTCTTGATTATTTCGAGCATCTTAAAAAGGAGCAACCACATGAGTGGCTTCGAATTTCAGTTCAATTTGCAATGTCAATTTTAAATTTTAATTTATTCAATATGATCTCTAAATTTTTTATGCACGTTTATGGATTATATTGAACAATCATTTTACATATCGAGCTGATATTTTATGAACTATTTATGTCATTTTATTTCTTGAAAAAGGAAGAGCCTCAAATCGAGATGGAGTAAGCACCGAAGATGAGTACGAAATAGAAGGAATTACAAATGATGGGGACCAAGTGCGTGCGGCAATTGGAAAGTGGGGGGGTATATGCTTTTCCACGCAAGGACTCCTTTGGCCCTTTCAGCACAAAAAAGGGGATGATCGATTTTGGGGGTCTCTATAAATCTCACTTTCTTTTTTGGCCAGATATAACTAACTAGTTGTCTTCGTGGGTATTGTGTATTTCACTTTTGATTAGCTGATTATATCGCGCGTCGCATGTCACGTGATATATTCGTCACAAATACTCTTACTTATAATAAACAGTGCTGTTAGAGTCGCTTCCGTGAATCACGAGAATCTTAAGAACGTGCAGCTTGTGGCGCACAACTACCGATAAAACGGCATTACATCCTTCATCGAGACCCCGCTGGATCAAAACATATTTATGTCTCTACCCTCCATGCTGATCAACGGGTATCAATTTGTTTGAATGTGTACATTGAGCAACTACTTATTATCTTCTCCCTTAAAAAGTCGAACGCATCCGGGTCAATTGGCCTATGCATAAACAAGTTTCAGGTTGGAGATAATTACGCGAGACATGTGACGGGCAAATTAAAAACAACAAACGTAGCCGCAAATAAAACATATAAATCCATTTATGGATACTACAGAGGGGGGGCTGTTATTTGTGCGTTTCATCAAAAATCGAAATACTAATCGAGGAGAAGAGTTGCACGGGATTGTTACCTCTCGTAGTAAGCCATGCCTAAACAAATCGATTCAAATATTCTTTAGAGCCCTCACAAATGTCGGGCCTTTAAGGCGAACGCACTACTAATCACATGAGCGAACGGGAAGACGGGAATCACAGATGATTTAGACCACATCGCACTCTCAGTCTTTTGACCACAATAGCGAGCCAGCAATGCAAATAATTTTCTGCTCTCTCTCAACTCTTACATGCGCACACACTGAGAGAAAAAACCCTTTTTCATCTCACTCCTTTTTTTTTTTTTTCCCCCATCACCCCTGCTCGAGCCGTTTCAGTGCGCAAAGGGACACAACTTGATGCATCAAGTCTTGACCGCCTACGGCATTACAGGTTTGGATTGCTGTGCATCGATTAGAGTTAAGGGAAGTTGTTCGTACTGTTCATCGACCTGTAATCTGTCAATCGCATCCGAACGCCCCCCTTTTTTGTATTGCTGCGCATCTTATATTGCTGTGACAAATACAGGTTTGTATTGCTCCGCATCTTAAGAGTCGGATAAAACATGCCATCTAATGTTCCACAAGACATGCTTTGAGAGTGTCCAGAAATCTCAACACATTTAGAACTTAATTCATGGAAATCAAGGCTCCGTTTATTTTAAAAAAAATAACTTTTGAAAGCGTTTCTCTAGATTTTTCAACGTTTTGGGGCAGAAAATAAACTAGTCCGAAAAATATTTTTTCCATGAAAAAAAACTCATTAAAAAAGTGGAGAAAATATTTTCCTCGTCTTCTTTCCTTCTCTCTTTCACATCTTTTTTCTTTTCAGTTATTTTGTTATTTCTTTTCATTTTTTTATTTATTTTTTCAAAATTTGAATACTTTTTTTATTTTTTCAAAGAAAATTATTTTTTAATTACTTTCTTTATTTTTTTCTCTTTTTTCTTTTTCCTTCGTTCTCTTTAATTTCTTCATTTAGCCGGTCACTGAAGGCTAGAGAGCTCAAGCCAAGCCTTTGCCGGCCCAAGCGAAGCCTTGACGTCGTCGGGAAGTTCTAGCTTGGCTAGGCTTGCCACGAGTGAGCAAGAAACCGCCCGCTGGCCGGGGTACATCGTTGGGCTCTAGATCTAAGAGACAAACTCGCTTGCCAATTGCCGCAATCCCAGAACTCCTCTAGATTGGCGGCCATACAAACGCTCTCTTCTGTGCTTGCTGAAGATAGTACGAAATCTTGACATTTCAGGAACCACAGTCTCAGACCTTCCACTCATGCCAAAATATATATATTTTTTCCAAAGCCTCTTGGGTTGCAGCCGGGAAACGTGCTGGAGAAGTACTGCAAACGTGACCAAAAAAGTTCAATTAAAACCTTATTTTGATAGACGTGAATTGCGGGAATTGAAA
>JAGVVM010005652.1:0-31177 GCA_019149425.1 Psidium friedrichsthalianum | reverse complement strand
TTCACTTCATCCTAAAAGAGAGGAGAGTAAGTTGCAGAAAGGTTGTCAAGTTGGAAGATGTTCATTGCAGCGAGATCTCAAGTGTCATTGTTCGACATCCATGACTTCGTCTTCAGTATCGTCCTCCACCTTTGGCTTTACTTCTTCAGCATCAATTTCCTTGACAGATGCAATCGCTACATCTGACTTGGGTTCGCCCTTAACCTTTGACTCCACAAAAGCGATGTCCTCAACTGGCACAACCGCCATCTCTAACTTTGGTTTGACTTTAGTCCCCGCCTCTACATTATCAACTTCCTCAACCGACACTATCTCCATCTCAGACTTTGATTCCGATTTTGTCTCGGGCTCCAACAGTGGTTTGGTCTCTGCTTGAGGTGGCCGGTTAGTCGCGTATGTTCCATTCCCCTCCTCTTCCTCAAGTTTTGGAGCCAGGTAGAACCTTATGTAACACATCTCTGCGATTTCGTATTCCACAACCCCTGGCAGGTCAGAGGACAAGCTGATTGTCACTTGATTAGCCAATGGTGTCGCTTTGGCGAATGAGTTCACATACCGCAGTGCAAAGATCAGGGAAACCGACTCGTTGATTTTGATGATAGTAGCATCTTGTGGCTGCAAATGCAAATAGAAAAGGAACACATTAACCAATGAAGATGCATCAAGCTTTCATTTGTGTGCGTATGCATCGATACTGATAAATGTGCATCGACATTTGTTTATATGAAGGAAGATAATCAGAAATCAGCACCCGTGTGATCATAAAAGCTCATTTCTTGGATTACAAATGTTACCATTGGCAGAAATTATGCAGATAGCAGAGAGACTAAACTAACCTTGTCCATAGAAGTGTTCTGTCCAGACCAGATTGGCAGTCCCAATATCACCTCTAGTGGAAGACTTCACGCCTTCTTTTGTCACAGATATTACAACTGCAACAACTCTAGGTCAATCAGCACCAAACGAGAACTTCATGCAATAAATATATTTTGGCTCCTTTTCTCTTAAAATGAATAGACAGCAGCAAATGCAATGTTAGACTTCTAGTGTCTCATCAGTTCAGTTGAGTTTACTAGGAAGTCTCCTTCATGCGTATAGAGAGCATCTCATCGACTTAGACTACGCCACTTACCATTTGACAGGAGAAAATAGAGGACAGAGAAGTAGTCTTATATGCAACTGATCATCCTTAACTGTGAACCAGAATTTCCAGCCAAGTCATATCATTAAAGTACTTCGGCGTACTAGGTTAACCAGCAATTTTTGTAACAGGCAAAATAAGACAAGGGTGTTTGTCAGATTCCTGAAAAAGGCTAAGACTTACACAAATTCTTATTTCTCCTAATGACAAAACATGCATAAGACTTGACAAATTGAAGTTCAACAAAAAGGGAGCTATGTATACCTCCATTTCAAAAACGAAGATTCTTGCAAGAGAAATATGCCAACCCCTTGCCGGTATCACCAATGCTGCCTCAGCTGACGGCATCCTCACAATCGATTGGTATCCTGTATCTGGTACCCCGAGATGTTTGCTGTCAATGTCCATCAGCTTCATCTCGAAATCGGCAATCTTGTCTTGGTCTTGTTCCAAAAATAACAAAGAAATGATCAATGCAAGTAACAGTATTCACACCACAGTAGGACAAACCAAAGTTGGGTAATTTCACTGTTGCAAGCACTAGAACAGTAGAGCTTATGATGTTTCACTTGCATGTGTTGGATCTTGCGCTTGAATAACCAACGAACAAATCAAAATCATAAATGGTTCTGTAGTCTGTTCCTTCTTCGTGATAAAAAGGAACAGCATGAGCTTTACAATGACGTTCTGCCTCTAAGCAATTCATTGCACAATAAGATTCGAGTCCAATGTAAGAGAAAACATTCCGTGCAGAAGGAAAACAAGCGAATATTCAATCGCAATAATGGGGAAAAGAAAAAATCTGCGACGTGCTCGTTCTTTCTATTACTGGGGCTTTCGAACATGAAATTGATGGTGTCTCCACCATCGTCGGCCTTGAGCGTGACGATGTCGTCGTTGCCAGCGCACCTGAGCATCCTGGCCGTGTTGCCGAGGTTAATGCCCATGGAGACGTTGCGGTCGCAGCGGTAGTGGTCGAAGCCCTCGGAGCAGAGGAGGAGGGCGACGAGGGCCACGTGGCTGGAGTCCATGGCCTGAAGCGAGAACCCGGTGGCGGAGCAGTCGAAGTTGGCCTCGTTGACGAGGTCCTTGACCGATTCGAGGACCTTCTTCAGGAGACCCCCTTGCACTAGCCTGAGCTCGAGCATGGCTTTGGAAACTTTGATCAGATCGAGAAGAGAGAGAGGAAGTTCAACTCAGGCAAATGGCGCGAGAGAGTGGGTTATTTCCTGCGGACGCCGGATGAAGGACACCAAACGACGCCGTTCAGTAGGTGAAATTACAAGGTGATGACGTCACCGGGTCACTGTCGGCCCATATGTAAGTCTTCTTGACGGCCCAATTGCGCATCCGCTTCTCATTCTTTCTCGCTCGCTCTCCCGCTAATCAAATTCGAGCTCTCGCTTTTCATCAAATCCTCTGCGAAATGCCAAATTTGGGGCAGCTGATCGACTGCGTTTTCCGCAATCACGAGACATGAATCCGACCGAGTCTCGCGTCTCGATTTCGCTGTCGGCTCTCCATGGCGGTCTCCTTCGGTAAGCTCCGATTTGGAGCTCTTCATTCATCAGTGCTTTCGCTGCTGCGTTTGGTTGCGTTATTCATCTCAGTTCTTTGTTGGTTAATAGGTTATCGGAGTCGATTTTGTCGTCTCTGTCGAAGACTCGCGACGCGCCTTCGGAAAACTCGAGCGTGTCCGTCAAATCCATGGTCGAGTCTCTTCTCCAGCGCGAAACCGCAGTTCGAAGCCCTAGCATCGATGAGCACGAGCTCCGCGCTTCGGTCAGGGACTTCAGCCTGGCTTGCGCGCTTTTGGTTGCGTCTCGGTACTCGAAGCATGACTTGCTTTCGTGGATAACGCTAGACCTCTCGGAGCTTGCGGATTCGGCGTTCAGTGACCTCGCGAAAGCTTATGCTGATTATTTTGGAGAGGACTATGCGAAGAGAGCTGAGGAGCTGGGCATTGATTATGGCTTTGGGGTATCCGGGGAGAAGAGGCTGGTGATCGAGTTGATCCCTGAGGTGTTGCCTTTGTTGAAGGATAGGATTAAGGAGAGCTCAATCGATAAGTCCGACGAGTCCGATGAAGCCTTTGCTGCATCGGCGAAGGTTCCTGTTGGTTATGCCATTGTGGCTGCTTATCAACTTAGATGGTTTGTTACTCAGGTTTGAGGTGATTCGTTTGTATGTTGTTGGTGGCTTTGGTACTGGCGAGTATTCTAACGCGTTTGTAATGTTTATCCGTTGTTGGCTTCGTGTGCTTGTAGGTTGATCGTCCTTATCTGGGAAAGATGTGTAATTTGGTGGTTCCTTGTGCTCTAACCGCACTTGATCACTGGTCTCCTCATGTCAAAGTATGTATTTCTTCCATGCACTCTATTGTTACGTTCTGGTGATTTAAGGTGGCATTGATCTTGTTTCCTAAATTGGAAGACTTGATTGATGTTTGAAGTTATCTTTCAAGATTCATTCCTTCCTGCAACTGATTAAATTGCAAAAAAGAAACTAATCAAAACTGCTCAAGTCATGGATGCAGATCTTTTGAAAGTCGTTTCTGTTGCTTACCTTCAGAGTCAGGGCATGATTAGCTTCACACATCTTGTGAAGAATGTGAATGCTGCTGAGCTTGGGTGGTATGAAGATCCGATTCTTGATGCTTGCTGCCAAAACATTGTTTCTGATGATGATATTTGGCACCATGCGGTTGAGATGTCAGTTCTTCTCGTGACAAGTACTCAACGAAACAATCCTCGTAGCCCTTGGTAAACTATTTCTTCTTTATGTTTCATGGTTAGAGGAGGACAAAAAGTTATTTGAATAGAATTACTCGTCATTGGGATTTATTATAATGTAATAACCATAAAATTTGCTGAGAGTTTGGGCCATACATTTTAGTGTAGATTGTCTTCAGTGGGGATAAAAGAAGCCCTCTTGTCGTGAAACTAAAAATTTAAAAGGGGCTTTTCTGATTATAGGCAAGTAAATCCGTGTTGGATGAAGAAGCTGTCTCCTAGATTCCTACCTTATTTAGCTTGAGGAAAAGTACATTTTGAAACTTTGGAAATTGGATCACTTAGGCATTATACATATACTATCATTGAGTCATTTATTCAGATCGTATTGTGTAATTTCTTTTCATTTATTTGACAGTTTATGCGTTCAGTAGTAGTTCATGCAATTCATTTTTTTGGTAGGTTCGAGAGAGTACTAAATGAGATGTTAAGTCATTTGGAGCGCCAACCAAGGAATAAGGAACGTCGCACAGCCTGGCTTGAGTTAATTGAGCCACTCCTCAATGTTGTTGGTCTTGTGTTATTAGCTCATTTTAGACGCCTTTTTCCTCTATTCTTTTTGTGGATGCATGCTGACGACGACGAGACTCTTCTACTGGTAAGAAACATAGATGCTTATATGAGTATTATGATTTCTTTTGGGGTCTATTTTGGCAAAAAGCTGGAAATAAGTGATATTGGTTCCAGGACTTTCTGTTCACTGGTGTGGCATGTGTCTGCTCTCCTTTAACTTGTTTGACTATGGTGGATCATCTCTTGCAAAGTATGGCAATAATATTTTCTTAAATTTCTAAGTATTTTTTTCATTTTGCGCTTCATGTTGTCTGTCATTTCTGCTATGAACGGGACAATGGTGGACTTCAAATCTACAAATCCATATACGGTAGAATTTGTTGCCACATAAATTGCGTCAAACCTCAAATGTTCCACCTTCTTTGTGCAAGTGCCCCATGAAAATTAGGCTTTACTGATCTTTTCTTTGACAAATCAATGAGCTACTGACCAAAAAATGAGTCTCTGAATGATAAATGATAAATTGGTCAATATGGATGTCATTAAGCCTCCCTTCTTAGCACGGTATTTTGTAAATGCCCTAGTATATGGTGATCCAGTCACCCTGCTTGCTAAACTGTAAAATTTGCTCTGACTTGGTAACTAGGCTAGTAGAGATTTAAAATAATCACCTCTGGAAAAAGTGCTGATGTTGCTCAGTGCAATAGTTTTCCTTGTTTCATTAATTGTTGATGCATCATTCTGCTGTCAACGTAATTTTCAATTTACTTTAGAACTATCACTCTCTTCGTGCACAGGTTCTTCAAAGGGCTCATACAGTTATAAGGCTAACATGGATAAGGAACACGCCATTTGTTGAAAGGTAAATTACAACTTGTTTGGTTAACCTCATGTACGAAGCGGAGATGCTTTGGTTTCTATGAGCATACTTTTGCATGTAATGTATTCAAGCTTCCAATGGAAAATGGAGGATGACCTAATTTGATCTGCATGTTAATGTATTCTGATGCCGTTTCTGGACTCACGCTCTGATGCCATTTCTGGAATCACGCTAACCAACTTAAAGATGAAAAGTAACTGTCTGCTTCATCCGTACACCTTGGAGGGGGTGGTGTGGATTCTTCATTTCCGAGAGATTGTATACACCTTGAGATGGTGTTGTGGATTCTTCATTTCCAAGAGATCGTTTTATGTGTCATATTACCCCGTCCTTCTTTTTCCTTTATGTTATTCCTTCTTTGGGATTATGGGGAAGTTGACCTTTTCATCAATTTCCTCTGAGCAGAGTTTTGTCCCACTGTCCCATTGGAAAGTTTGGATACACTTCAGTAGGGAGAGTTATCTTTTGCTCTTTGTCTGAGCTTTGTTTTGTGGCCATTTAGATAGGATTGAGTAATTACCCATGCATTTCCTTCGTGTTTTCTCATAAACTATTCCTTTATTATTTCTAGGTTAGTGGATGAACTTCTTGTATTATACAAGGAGGCAGCGTTGAGAAGAAAGCGAGAAGAAATTAGGACACACATTCTACAGATACTGCTCTTGCTTCAACAGTAAGCATTGCTTATTTTACCTCACGTCCAGATGGCCTTGACAGAGACTCATACTTAGCTTTGTATGTCTTTGTGGATGCAAAGATGCAAGGGCATGCAGTTTGAAGCAGCCTGGGACAAGCACAGGAATGATCCAAACTTGGCGAAGCTTGTCTCATCTCTGAGTGGAACAAGCCAAGATATAATTAACTCTGGCTCTGCTACTGCTGTGTCTGAGTAGCAAATCAACCGAGAGCTTTCAACATGTTGCTCTCTACAAGGTCAAGTGAGGCATATGGCTGAACTGTCTTATATCCTCTGACTAGATGAAGTGGATAACATAAGCTGTTGTATATGAATCGTGAACATTTTGGTGACCATCTGATGCAGGTAATGCAATGGTCAAGTCAATGAAAAGTTTTGAGTTCAGGATGCATGATAACCTATGCAATCAAACAAGGTTGGGCCTCTTTCATCTTAATCTTTTTTGCCCTGCCTAGCTTTGTCTTCAATGTATTTTTTGCTCATTCGGTTTTTGTTTCGTCCGTCTTCTTTTGGTTTTCTGGCATGCTGGGGTCCCAGGTAAGGTATCCATGGATCTCCTTCAGCTACAGGTGCAGCATCGTGTGCTGATAGTCATAGATGGTTCACCCGCGATTGGTCTGAAAATACATACCAGATTATGTGGCCCGATGTGCTAACAATGCCAATTGTCATTTTGGTGCTAATCACTGGTTCTCACAAGTTAATATGTGCGCTTGTATAGTCCTTGGACGAGATTGTCTTAACACAAGAACCTGTTGTGATCCTCAAGTTGGCGATGTCGCATTTCAGGACTTCCCATGTCTCGAATTACCTGCGATGGTGGAGGGGCATGACTTCTGCCTATAGAGATTGGTTTTTACTAGGCAATGTGAGATATTTTTAAGTAGAGATCTTTTTTTTGGTGTCAACGGGGGCGTTGGAGCTCTTTGAGTGCCCGGCTAGCCCCATTCAGGTGTGATAATCACACCTGAATGGGGCTAGCCGGGCACTCAAAGAGCTCCAACGCCCCCGTTGACACCAAAAAAAAGATCTCTACTTAAAAATATCTCACATTGCCTAGTAAAAAACCAATCTCTATAGGCAGAAGTCATGCCCCTCCACCATCGCAGGTAATTCGAGACATGGGAAGTCCTGAAATGCGACATCGCCAACTTGAGGATCACAACAGGTTCTTGTGTTAAGACAATCTCGTCCAAGGGACTATACAAGCGCACATATTAACTTGTGAGAACCAGTGATTAGCACCAAAATGACAATTGGCATTGTTAGCACATCGGGCCACATAATCTGGTATGTATTTTCAGACCAATCGCGGGTGAACCATCTATGACTATCAGCACACGATGCTGCACCTGTAGCTGAAGGAGATCCATGGATACCTTACCTGGGACCCCAGCATGCCAGAAAACCAAAAGAAGACGGACGAAACAAAAACCGAATGAGCAAAAAATACATTGAAGACAAAGCTAGGCAGGGCAAAAAAGATTAAGATGAAAGAGGCCCAACCTTGTTTGATTGCATAGGTTATCATGCATCCTGAACTCAAAACTTTTCATTGACTTGACCATTGCATTACCTGCATCAGATGGTCACCAAAATGTTCACGATTCATATACAACAGCTTATGTTATCCACTTCATCTAGTCAGAGGATATAAGACAGTTCAGCCATATGCCTCACTTGACCTTGTAGAGAGCAACATGTTGAAAGCTCTCGGTTGATTTGCTACTCAGACACAGCAGTAGCAGAGCCAGAGTTAATTATATCTTGGCTTGTTCCACTCAGAGATGAGACAAGCTTCGCCAAGTTGGATCATTCCTGTGCTTGTCCCAGGCTGCTTCAAACTGCATGCCCTTGCATCTTTGCATCCACAAAGACATACAAAGCTAAGTATGAGTCTCTGTCAAGGCCATCTGGACGTGAGGTAAAATAAGCAATGCTTACTGTTGAAGCAAGAGCAGTATCTGTAGAATGTGTGTCCTAATTTCTTCTCGCTTTCTTCTCAACGCTGCCTCCTTGTATAATACAAGAAGTTCATCCACTAACCTAGAAATAATAAAGGAATAGTTTATGAGAAAACACGAAGGAAATGCATGGGTAATTACTCAATCCTATCTAAATGGCCACAAAACAAAGCTCAGACAAAGAGCAAAAGATAACTCTCCCCTACTGAAGTGTATCCAAACTTTCCAATGGGACAGTGGGACAAAACTCTGCTCAGGAGGAAATTGATGAAAAAAGGTCAACTTCCCCATAATCCAAAGAAGGAATAACAATAAAGGAAAAAGAAGGACGGGGTAATATGACACATAAAACGATCTCTTGGAAATGAAGAATCCACAACACCATCTCAAGGTGTATACAATCTCTCGGAAATGAAGAATCCACACCACCCCCTCCAAGGTGTACGGATGAAGCAGACAGTTACTTTTCATCTTTAAGTTGGTTAGCGTGATTCCAGAAATGGCATCAGAGCGTGAGTCCAGAAACGGCATCAGAATACATTAACATGCAGATCAAATTAGGTCATCCTCCATTTTCCATTGGAAGCTTGAATACATTACATGCAAAAGTAATGCTCATAGAAACCAAAGCATCTCCGCTTCGTACATGAGGTTAACCAAACAAGTTGTAATTTACCTTTCAACAAATGGCGTGTTCCTTATCCATGTTAGCCTTATAACTGTATGAGCCCTTTGAAGAACCTGTGCACGAAGAGAGTGATAGTTCTAAAGTAAATTGAAAATTACGTTGACAGCAGAATGATGCATCAACAATTAATGAAACAAGGAAAACTATTGCACTGAGCAACATCAGCACTTTTTCCAGAGGTGATTATTTTAAATCTCTACTAGCCTAGTTACCAAGTCAGAGCAAATTTTACAGTTTAGCAAGCAGGGTGACTGGATCACCATATACTAGGGCATTTACAAAATACCGTGCTAAGAAGGGAGGCTTAATGACATCCATATTGACCAATTTATCATTTATCATTCAGAGACTCATTTTTGGTCAGTAGCTCATTGATTTGTCAAAGAAAAGATCAGTAAAGCCTAATTTTCATGGGGCACTTGCACAAAGAAGGTGGAACATTTGAGGTTTGACGCAATTTATGTGGCAACAAATTCTACCGTATATGGATTTGTAGATTTGAAGTCCACCATTGTCCCGTTCATAGCAGAAATGACAGACAACATGAAGCGCAAAATGAAAAAAATACTTAGAAATTTAAGAAAATATTATTGCCATACTTTGCAAGAGATGATCCACCATAGTCAAACAAGTTAAAGGAGAGCAGACACATGCCACACCAGTGAACAGAAAGTCCTGGAACCAATATCACTTATTTCCAGCTTTTTGCCAAAATAGACCCCCAAAAGAAATCATAATACTCATATAAGCATCTATGTTTCTTACCAGTAGAAGAGTCTCGTCGTCGTCAGCATGCATCCACAAAAAGAATAGAGGAAAAAGGCGTCTAAAATGAGCTAATAACACAAGACCAACAACATTGAGGAGTGGCTCAATTAACTCAAGCCAGGCTGTGCGACGTTCCTTATTCCTTGGTTGGCGCTCCAAATGACTTAACATCTCATTTAGTACTCTCTCGAACCTACCAAAAAAATGAATTGCATGAACTACTACTGAACGCATAAACTGTCAAATAAATGAAAAGAAATTACACAATACGATCTGAATAAATGACTCAATGATAGTATATGTATAATGCCTAAGTGATCCAATTTCCAAAGTTTCAAAAATGTACTTTTCCTCAAGCTAAATAAGGTAGGAATCTAGGAGACAGCTTCTTCATCCAACACGGATTTACTTGCCTATAATCAGAAAAGCCCCTTTTAAATTTTTAGTTTCACGACAAGAGGGCTTCTTTTATCCCCCACTGAAGACAATCTACACTAAAATGTATGGCCCAAACTCTCAGCAAATTTTATGGTTATTACATTATAATAAATCCCAATGACGAGTAATTCTATTCAAATAACTTTTTGTCCTCCTCTAACCATGAAACATAAAGAAGAAATAGTTTACCAAGGGCTACGAGGATTGTTTCGTTGAGTACTTGTCACGAGAAGAACTGACATCTCAACCGCATGGTGCCAAATATCATCATCAGAAACAATGTTTTGGCAGCAAGCATCAAGAATCGGATCTTCATACCACCCAAGCTCAGCAGCATTCACATTCTTCACAAGATGTGTGAAGCTAATCATGCCCTGACTCTGAAGGTAAGCAACAGAAACGACTTTCAAAAGATCTGCATCCATGACTTGAGCAGTTTTGATTAGTTTCTTTTTTGCAATTTAATCAGTTGCAGGAAGGAATGAATCTTGAAAGATAACTTCAAACATCAATCAAGTCTTCCAATTTAGGAAACAAGATCAATGCCACCTTAAATCACCAGAACGTAACAATAGAGTGCATGGAAGAAATACATACTTTGACATGAGGAGACCAGTGATCAAGTGCGGTTAGAGCACAAGGAACCACCAAATTACACATCTTTCCCAGATAAGGACGATCAACCTACAAGCACACGAAGCCAACAACGGATAAACATTACAAACGCGTTAGAATACTCGCCAGTACCAAAGCCACCAACAAACATACAAACGAATCACCTCAAACCTGAGTAACAAACCATCTAAGTTGATAAGCAGCCACAATGGCATAACCAACAGGAACCTTCGCCGATGCAGCAAAGGCTTCATCGGACTCGTCGGACTTATCGATTGAGCTCTCCTTAATCCTATCCTTCAACAAAGGCAACACCTCAGGGATCAACTCGATCACCAGCCTCTTCTCCCCGGATACCCCAAAGCCATAATCAATGCCCAGCTCCTCAGCTCTCTTCGCATAGTCCTCTCCAAAATAATCAGCATAAGCTTTCGCGAGGTCACTGAACGCCGAATCCGCAAGCTCCGAGAGGTCTAGCGTTATCCACGAAAGCAAGTCATGCTTCGAGTACCGAGACGCAACCAAAAGCGCGCAAGCCAGGCTGAAGTCCCTGACCGAAGCGCGGAGCTCGTGCTCATCGATGCTAGGGCTTCGAACTGCGGTTTCGCGCTGGAGAAGAGACTCGACCATGGATTTGACGGACACGCTCGAGTTTTCCGAAGGCGCGTCGCGAGTCTTCGACAGAGACGACAAAATCGACTCCGATAACCTATTAACCAACAAAGAACTGAGATGAATAACGCAACCAAACGCAGCAGCGAAAGCACTGATGAATGAAGAGCTCCAAATCGGAGCTTACCGAAGGAGACCGCCATGGAGAGCCGACAGCGAAATCGAGACGCGAGACTCGGTCGGATTCATGTCTCGTGATTGCGGAAAACGCAGTCGATCAGCTGCCCAAATTTGGCATTTCGCAGAGGATTTGATGAAAAGCGAGAGCTCGAATTTGATTTAGCGGGAGAGCGAGCGAGAAAGAATGAGAAGCGGATGCGCAATTGGGCCGTCAAGAAGACTTACATATGGGCCGACAGTGACCCGGTGACGTCATCACCTTGTAATTTCACCTACTGAACGGCGTCGTTTGGTGTCCTTCATCCGGCGTCCGCAGGAAATAACCCACTCTCTCGCGCCATTTGCCTGAGTTGAACTTCCTCTCTCTCTTCTCGATCTGATCAAAGTTTCCAAAGCCATGCTCGAGCTCAGGCTAGTGCAAGGGGGTCTCCTGAAGAAGGTCCTCGAATCGGTCAAGGACCTCGTCAACGAGGCCAACTTCGACTGCTCCGCCACCGGGTTCTCGCTTCAGGCCATGGACTCCAGCCACGTGGCCCTCGTCGCCCTCCTCCTCTGCTCCGAGGGCTTCGACCACTACCGCTGCGACCGCAACGTCTCCATGGGCATTAACCTCGGCAACACGGCCAGGATGCTCAGGTGCGCTGGCAACGACGACATCGTCACGCTCAAGGCCGACGATGGTGGAGACACCATCAATTTCATGTTCGAAAGCCCCAGTAATAGAAAGAACGAGCACGTCGCAGATTTTTTCTTTTCCCCATTATTGCGATTGAATATTCGCTTGTTTTCCTTCTGCACGGAATGTTTTCTCTTACATGGACTCGAATCTTATTGTGCAATGAATTGCTTAGAGGCAGAACGTCATTGTAAAGCTCATGCTGTTCCTTTTTATCACGAAGAAGGAACAGACTACAGAACCATTTATGATTTTGATTTGTTCGTTGGTTATTCAAGCGCAAGATCCAACACATGCAAGTGAAACATCATAAGCTCTACTGTTCTAGTGCTTGCAACAGTGAAATTACCCAACTTTGGTTTGTCCTACTGTGGTGTGAATACTGTTACTTGCATTGATCATTTCTTTGTTATTTTTGAACAAAGACCAAGACAAGATTGCCGATTTCGAGATGAAGCTGATGGACATTGACAGCAAACATCTCGGGGTACCAGATACAGGATACCAATCGATTGTGAGGATGCCGTCAGCTGAGGCAGCATTGGTGATACCGGCAAGGGGTTGGCATATTTCTCTTGCAAGAATCTTCGTTTTTGAAATGGAGGTATACATAGCTCCCTTTTTGTTGAACTTCAATTGTCAAGTCTTATGCATGTTTGTCATTAGGAGAAATAAAGAATTTGTGTAAGTCTTAGCCTTTTTCAGGAATCTGACAAACACCCTTGTCTTATTTTGCCTTGTTACAAAAATTGCTGGTTAACCTAGTACGCCGAAGTACTTTAATGATATGACTTGGCTGGAAATTCTGGTTCACAGTTAAGGATGATCAGTTGCATATAAGACTACTTCTCTGTCCTCTATTTTCTCCTGTCAAATGGTAAGTGGCGTAGTCTAAGTCGATGAGATGCTCTCTATACGCATGAAGGAGACTTCCTAGTAAACTCAACTGAACTGATGAGACACTAGAAGTCTAACATTGCATTTGCTGCTGTCTATTCATTTTAAGAGAAAAGGAGCCAAAATATATTTATTGCATGAAGTTCTCGATCCGGTGCTTATTGAGCATGACGGTTATGTCAAGTTTGTATGTCTCTGATGACAAAAGAAGGTTATGTTTTGAGACATACAGGGCATTAGTGCCAATTATTTTTCATCCGGCTTCTTTGAAGCATTAAGGTTAGTTTAGTTTCTCTGCTATCTGCAGAATTTCTCCAATCAGTAAATGTAATACAAGAAATGACTTCTATGATACAAGGTTATGAAAATGGTTAAGGACCTTCAAAGAAACAAATGAGATCACCATTCAGGGAGTATCGGATACACCGCCACATTGAAAGCTTGACATCTTCATTGGTTAATGTGTTCCTTTTCTATTTGCATTTGCAGCCACAAGATGCTACTATCATCAAAATCAACGAGTCGGTTTCCCTGATCTTTGCACTGCGGTATTTGAACTCATTCGCCAAAGCGACACCATTGGCTAATCAAGTGACAAAAGCTTGTCCTTGACCTGCCAGGGAGAATGTGGAATTTTAAATCGCAGAGATGTGTTACATAAAATTCTATTGGCTATAACTTCAGGAAGAGGATGGATTGGAACAATGCGACTGATAGCCCCTCAAGCAGAGACCAAACCACTGTTGGGAGCCCGAGACAAATCGGAATCAAAGTTGAGATGGAGACGGCGTAAGGTGAGGCCCGTGTGTTGATGTGAGCCCGGGATGGAAGGGTCCATCACTGTTATATTATCAGCGCTAGGTCCCATCTCCCACTTACGAAAAAAACATAACGACAGTTCCATCGGCCGTCGTGTGAGGAGGGAGAGGAAGACCTAGGGCACGGTTTTCTCGTCTCTCGCAGATCTTGCTTCCACGTCGCATCGTATTGAAGATCTCGGCTTCCGCGTATAACTTCGAGATCATGGCGCAAGCAGGTACGCGTTTATTTATCGTAATTCCTTGACCTAAATCGATTACGGTGATCCTGAATTGCGATCGAAAATCTTACACTTCCAACTTGACAACCTTTCTGCAACTTACTCTCCTCTCTTTTAGGATGAAGTGATGTTGCATTGCAGGATCAGATTGTCGCTGGCATATGTAGTTACATAATTAGCGTGACCGTCGCAGACTGGCTGTAAAGAAGACAAAACTTGTTCAGGCAACGCTCTTTTATCTCAACTGGTCGTGCACATTCATCCGTTTCTGCGGGTTGTTGAAACGTGGTTGTGACAAGGCTCGCAATCATTTAAGGGAACATAAATCGACGTCTTCGGTAGGCATACTTGGTTTGACTAATCGGCCGTTTTCAGAATTTGATTTGCTAAGCGTTTGCATTACCATTGAAGTAGTTAATAAGTGGGATATCATTTCAATAATTGCTAATATATAGGCTGAAACTGGAAGTTGACAACCTCCTGATGTTTCACCGTGATCCAAACCGAGCTCACGGTGGTGGGACACCGCCGAGATCTCAAGGTGGCCTGGTGTTTGGGCTGTTGCCTCTCAAGATAGGGTCGGTTGCGACAACTTAGAGAAAGAACTCGAGGGGAAAACAAGAGAGCTTAGCCCAAATAAAATCTGAAAACAGCGTTAAAATACCCTAAGCCGGCTTTCACATTTTTCTCGTTCTCATTTACATCGTATGCGATTAAAGAGTCATAACGTTAACTGAAAAAAGGTCGCATCGTTCGGAGACCACAGAGCATTATTCTCACTTTAGCCACCTATTGTTCTAGAAACTAAGGGTAAAAAACTGCTAAGCTATAACGGATGTTAACAGGTGTACATGATATGGGGATGAAAACTCAGGCATTTTCTTTTCAGTATTTCCTCCAATTTGAATCGCATAATTGAACGAGACCTTGGATTTTGGGGGAGCTAGGTGAATATTAAGGCGCATGGAACAAATGTTTCAAGATCCCTCGAATAGATCCTCAAATAGACACGCTCATGAACGATCATCTCCAGCCCAAGTACGAGCTATGATGCACAGTAAGAACCACAAACAAAACAATCACCAGCTACAAGTACCAAATATGAGCAGCCAGGTGAAAGAGTAAAAGCAAATCCCAAAGGTAGGCTCATAATTCACAGAAGTATTGATTGGAGATTTTAAGCAAATGCGCGCAATTGGCTGAAGTTTTTGATTGTTGCTACATAATAGTCTAAGCTCGCTCTCAAAGAAACAAAAAGTAGATACTCTCTCAAGCCAACAAGGGACAGACTAACCCAAACTCTGGAAGCTGCAAAAGCACGAAAAAAAAAAAGCTCAAGTAATTAGTTTGCCAAAGAAAGGATACAGATACTATTGCTTCGAAACATCAACACAACTTAGGACCACTAATCATTTCAGATAACCAAGGTGATGACACAGCAATCCAGAAGGGAAAACATAACCATGTGCACAAGACCAACAAGCAAGAGAAGCCCAACAGTGGGATGCCAATGACCTAACATACTTTAGGACATAACCATCAAAAGAAACATTTAGCTGAACAGTAGATACTTGACAATTGACTTCGTTGTAGAAAAATTGCAAATTTGACAATACATGAAGCTATGCATTTCCCTCGTAGAATGAACATTCAAAAGGTCTAAAGTGATTATTCGTTCGACCAACAACACCCCTACAGCAAATCAACTGGGAAATATAACATAAAATTATGGATATGCCAATCGTTTGATAGACTAGTCAAAACATCAACACTCCTTTGCAGTGGAAAGAAAATATAGCAACCTAGTGCTCAGTCATTGCTATGACAAGGACAGTTATTACCAAAGTTTGTAATAAGTGGTCAATGAAGTTAGAAACACCTAAAGATGGAAACTAAGAGAAAAGGCAACAGTTCACAAACTTGACTGGCAATTTTTTCGAACTCAAACAAATGAAGATGAAACCCAGAAAAGATAAATGCTCTCACAGAGCAAAAAACACCATTTAAAGGCACACATACCTCATATATTGCTGGGGTACATGAAAACCCTCACCCTAGCTCCCTGTAAAAGAAAGAAAAATCAATACACATGCTAAAGACATCCATAATATACAATGTTCCCAAAAGGTTTAATTATCTACTCTACCATGGATTTGGGAGGCAAGTTTGACTTGAACTTGGCGCGCACAACACCACTGTTACCATGAGGCCTAATAACTTTCCCCCAAATGCATCGATAGTGTGATCCATTCTTCTTCACCTTGGCCTTGTAGATGTAGGCCATGCGCTTACCAGCATACCATGCTACCTCCTCTTTGGTGTTGACTCCCTCGATTTGGATCAAAGACGTGTTTGGGTACTGATTAGACTTTGACCTGATCCAACAGGAGAAATTTGGACTACCTCAATAAAAGATAATGCATGAAGTAAAGACACAGAGCCAATCACTTGTACTCCATGAACGCTACAACTTGATTTAGTTTTACGAGGAACATGATTTCTTTCTTTTCCCTTTCCCTCATCAAAACCATCCAATAGCTCTAGATGCAAGACGCCTCTAATTCAATCTGACATCTAACAAGTGTCGCCATTTCACCAAAAACTACAACATTTCACATCAAAAACAATTCAGATCAGCCGCCACATCCTTCCTGCACGAAGATTCAGCTAGGGAGTCCCACTAGAGCCACTTCCCAATGAAATTAGCTCATTCAAAATGGGGAAATCAAGCAAGCCGTGATCGAAAGCTCAAACCTAAAACTAAGGCTCCGCTACTAAACGATCAACAAGGCCAACATTCGTACCCAGACGATATCACATCGACTGACCTTCCAACACAAACAAGCAACAAGCAGCGCAAGAAAGCTAGCTCGACTAAACCCACATCTCAACTCATGAGCCTCTCTCGAGCAAAACCGAGGTTAGGTACTCGAGTGGCACAGAAGAACAGAGCAACAAGATACTAAAAATCCATGAGAAACAACACACGCACCTCTTGTATCCGAGGACAGTTCCTCTCACGTAGAGCCTGCCAGAAAATGGATTAACAGCGATTGGCCCCGTTTAGCAATGGAAGAAGACCAAAACAAAGCACGATTTGAGATGCAGATCACAAACCTGACTCTCTCTCCTTGACGCCCCTTCACCATTATCGCTGCTCCGTCTCTCGAGGCTGAGCTCTTCGCCTTCTGCTTGACCGAGTGACGCCGATGCAGGATGCCCAAAAACCCTAGCTCTTATTTGTGCTTTTATAGGGAGTTGCGCGAGATTGATTTGGGCCATGGTCTAAAGCTCTTCTTGGGCTCGGCCCGTACTTTAAAAAGTTCAATGGCCTGAGAATTCCAGATAGAATTAGCAAATCCAGAAGTTAAAAAATTGGGGGCAAAAAAGGAGAAGAAAAGAGAAAAAGGAGATAATAAGAAAATTGGAAGTTTCAGCCAGGTGGTTTCGTGAAAATATTTTATGAATTTCAATCTGTTTCTTGAACAAACGAGTTAATAAAAAATATTTTCAATATTACATAATATGGTTAAGGATTTAAAGACCGTGTCAAATAGTGTTTTAAGATCACTTGATAAGAATTTAAAGATAGAATCGTAATCAACAATTTTCAATGCACCTAAATGAATACTATACATCGAGAATATATAATTTTTTTTAGCATATCTCGAATGAAACAAAAGTTCAAAAGCATGATGAATACTTGTTATCAAGTTCCCGGACGGCCCTTTATCATTACAAAATTCGGTTGTAATAATAAATAAGAACATTTTCTTCACTTGTATTTTCAAGTAATTAAATACAATTTAATATAAAAAATGCATAAGTAAAAAGATGAGAGAGAGATATGTAAGTTATATCTCCCCTTCCAAGGATTTTTTTTTTTTTATGTTTGTACATGATTATCGCTAAAGTATTGCTAAGAAAAAACAAATAACGGGATAAATCATTTTTGAAGCGGATTTGTTTTTGTTTGTTTATAATTAGAAAGCGATCATTATCCATAATTTTAGATTAATCGATTGAAACTTCGAAAGTAAGAGATTTGCTGTGCAACAGGGGATATCTAAACTTTCATCAATAAACATTTGATTTTCTCTTTTTCGTAGGGGTTACACGCGGCCTTAATTTGGTCTCGTCTGACCGCGAACAGATTTGTGGTGGCCTAAGGCTTCCGGACTTGGCCCATAAAGTCAAATACAATGAAATACGGAAAAGATTTTAAAAAATGGGGAAAAAAAAAAACGAGGAGACAATAAGAAAAAAATGGAAGCTTCAACTTCGGTAATTTTCGCGAAAGCAAGGAATTCAAAAAGTATTTTATATACTTTGATCATTTATATTTTGTCAAAAATGAGTTGTCAAAATATCTTTTCAACATCGAATTATTATGTTCGAGCACATTGAAATTAGTTTTGTCGATGTTGAAAAGGCAAAAAATGGATTGACGAAATATCTTTTCAACATCGACAAAGAAACTTTATAATAAATTAGTTTTGTTGACTTTTTCTCTATTGCCAGTGAACTTTACATGGCCAGTAAAATGTTCAAACATAGAATATCTTTTCAACATCGACAAAACTAATTTACTTTTCATGCTACGTTTCTTTGCCTATAAAGTTAGTTATTATTAGATTTTGTAATCTTCAAATTATAAATTAGTTTTGTCGACTTTTTCTCCATTGCCAGTGAACTTTACATGGCCAGTAAAATGTTCAAGCATAGATGGCTGTCAAAGATTTTCTTAAAAAGGGCTCCAAGTTACTTAATAAGTCTAAAATAGGAAGGTATAATTTTCAATGCATATTATAAAGTACTTGAACATTTAAAATATAATTAATTACTGCTTCTTCCTGGGTGGCATTCTTTAATAACAAATTTTATCCTTAATGATAAAATCTTTTCTATTCACTTATATTTTTAAGCACTAAAATCAATTTAAATTAAAAAAATGCATAAATTTTAGTGATTAAAAAGTTAATCTTGACTATCTTCAGTGTACCCCTTAATTATCTTGGCAAGATTTTTCTAAAATTTTGCTACAAAGGTCTGACATATTATGCATCTTTCTTCCGATTTTCTAAAAGAATTTGATAAAGATTAAAGTCAAAATATATGAGAATGAGACTTCTTATGTGCTAAAAAATTTGGTATACTTTGCATGTTTTTGTCTTAAAACATCAATTTTGTGAATGGGATGCTTAGTTTGTTCATAAGAACAAATCCCCCCTCCCTCCTTTTTTTTTTTGGACAATTTGGCAACTCAGAAACAAATTTGAATACGAAACTTTAGGAGTTGCTTGCTTACGTAAATAATTTCTTTTTCTAGAAAAACATAGAGAAACATGAAAACATCATATGATTGACTATGGATGGGTAATCTAGATTATCATGGGTAATATAGATTATCAAAACAAAAACTAACACAATACCTCATTGTAAAAGAAGATTTATTGGGTGATTATTTATGAATATCCAGACTTTCATCATTTATAATTGATTTTCTCCTCGGGTTCTTCACATTGAAATTAGGGCATTTTGGTCATTTTGAAGGGTGCACATCAAATTTGAAAGTTTGCTTTACATGTAATATAGATGGATAATAGTATAGATAGTGGAAGTTGTATCAAACTTCTAAAAATCTCTGTTAATACGAACATGAAGAACTTTTTGTTGGTCAATGGTGTTTATGTGGTCCGCAAAAAAAATCTGACGTTGTAATTTTTGGGAATCCTAGTCCCATAAAAGTTATCTTGTTGAATAAATCAAATGTGGGTAGGGAGATGTTTTACAAATTAAACAATAGTTCGTGGATTGTAACTTCCTTCTTCCATTATCCATAAGAAAATAATTTAAACTAGACATTGATCTACAATAGCAGCCATAAAAACTTGAAAATATTCTTTAATCAACATCTACCCGCACACTAGAGAATTCTAGGCTGCATTGGGAAGATATGTGTAGAAATTGAAAAGAATGGCTAGGAATGGAAAATTCAATATTTTAAACTTTGATTCTCTCATACAATACTTTATATTATTCTCGTTCTACGATTCTTAAAATGTGAACATATAGAATAAATGTTAGGCAAAAATAGATTTTAAGAATAGGAACTCCTTGCTGAGTGAAATTTACTTTTCATACAACGTTTCTTTGCCTATAAAGTCAGTATTGAGTTCTATAATCTTCGAATTATGAATTAGTTTTGTCAACTTTTTCTCATTGCCTGTGAATTTTATATGGCTAGTTCTTGATTAAATCCAGAACTCCAATTTCACCTCAAAGTCAGTTTGCTACGATTTCAATTTAAATTGAATATTGCATGAAAAGTTTTTTTTTTTGGTCGAAGTCTTAAACAAATAGAAAATAAATCAAGCAAATCTTTTCTAGTGGAAATTCAAAATCAACGATGACAGATCTTGTTGAAAATCCTTTTCCTCTTCAAAACCACAAATTTGCTCATCCTCTCATCGCCCTCTCCCGTTATACCAAAAACCGAATGAACACCAAATTGCCAGAAAAGGAGTTCGAGAAAAATCTGTGACCTCTCTTCTCCTAGCTTCAATCCAACTCCCATGTCTCCAATCTTCTCTCCTCTGCTATAAATAAAAAAACAACTTTTTGTGGTCTTTTTTATCATGCGCTCCCTGCCAAAGTTTTCAGGTTCTATCCATGGCGAGAAGAAGAGCATTCGAATCACTAGAGGATCAGCCCGATGCGGCAAAGTCGATGTCCATTCACAGGAGAGCGCGCCGTTTTCCAGCAGCCCGAGTCCTTCTGATCATGGCGGTGTTGCTTAGCTTCTGGTTTCTTTCCAAGGTCGTGATGATAAGCAGATTGAGTCGGATCGAGGCTCTTAACAACCGAGGGGTCGGGGTTGGAAACCGCCACGCTGGTGTCGTGAACGACCAAGGGTCGTCAGACAATTCAGAAGTAAGATCCTGCTCTTATATAAGGCACCGTGTAATGCCCTTGGATCTTCTGTCTTTTGAGTTGTTCTGGTGTATATTCTTGGACCTATCATTCATTGTTTTCCTTTTTTCCGCTTGTTTAAAGTCTACGATCGTCTACTCCGTGCATGAAACAGGCAATCACGTCGCTATGCTTATGTTGTACACATGCTCGTTATATACCTCTGAACGAGGTCGAAAGTACTCTTATTTTACACAAGGACTGGTTATTTCCATTTAAGCCATAAGAAATTTTCCTTTTGGCAAGTTTCGGACCTGGATTTTAACCCTGAAAATCAAGGCGAAAACCTTGAGAAGTTGCAAGCTCTTTGTGTTGGTGTTTGTGAAACGCCGTAGAAGCTTTTCATCCATGTGCACTTGTAGTTTTGTTCCGAAATACGGCGAAACCTGATTGTGAAATCTTTGGATTTGATTGAGATCAAGATGTCAGTGTAATTTCAAAATACTTGGCATTATCTTTAATATAAGGAACTTTTAGGGTTTTCTTTTTAAGCCAATTTTAGTTGTTGAGCTTGTTTACCATATTATATTTTGACAAACGCTCTGCAAGGTCGAAATTTACTCTAGGGCCAACAAGGATCATACTTCGCTTAACATATTATTACTCAAGATTCAATTACCTCAGTAACTGCCGATTGATCCCATGTTTTTTGCCTTTCAGACATCCAATCTTTGGAAGCAGCCGATTCTGAATGATAGATACTACAAATGTATCAATCGGTCAAGGCACGAACCAGGTCGTACAAACACAACGAATGGCTATATCTTAGTCCACGCGAATGGGGGATTGAATCAAATGAAAATAGGAGTAAGTTTTCTTAGCACTCCAAAGGGCTTCCTTTTATACTTTTGGATTTAATCTCCACAAATACCAAATCTCGGGTGTGTGTTTCCATCGCTATCGCAGATAAGCGATATGGTTGCGGTCGCCAAGATTATGAATGCCACCCTTGTACTGCCTCACCTGGACGTCACTTCCTATTGGACAGATAAGAGGTATGCATTGATCATTTCATTCCAATTTCCACTAGACTATATAATAAGACTGCGTTTTCTTTTTCTTTTTCGTTATATAAGTATTTTTCGTGTGTCGACTATTCGATTCCAACGCCACCTTTGGTGATTCAGTGGGTTCAAAGATCTGTTCAACTGGAGGCATTTCATGGATGTCCTGAAAGATGATATCGATATCGTAGAATCTCTCCCACAAAACTTGCATCGGTGCCCCCCCTCAGGAAACCTGCAATTTC
The DNA here is from genome assembly GCA_019149425.1 of Psidium friedrichsthalianum. Taxonomy (NCBI): domain Eukaryota; kingdom Viridiplantae; phylum Streptophyta; class Magnoliopsida; order Myrtales; family Myrtaceae; genus Psidium; species Psidium friedrichsthalianum. The sequence goes on along the minus strand of JAGVVM010005652.1, from coordinate 9,056 downwards.
CTGGTCAAAGGTATGATTTTGGCCCTACTGTTTAAATTGATAAGAGATCATGTTCTTACTCATTTATATACTTACTGGTAAGAAGTGATTAACACCATGGTTGCAGCCCAGTTACTACAGAAAGGTAGCTCAGGTATTAAAGCGCCACAAAGTAATCAGATTCCCCCAGACCGACTCTCGTCTGGTCAACAACGGCCTGGCCGGATCGATTCAAAGACTACGTTGCCGGGCAATGTATGAGGCGCTTAGATATGAGGACGGTATCGAAGAGCTTGCCAGGAAGTTGATTGGCAGACTTAGAGAAAATGATGAACCATACCTTGCTCTTCATTTAAGGTACTACAGAGAACTAGTTCTCTTGGAAAAAATCCATCACATCATCTTGTTCTTTTTCCTACCGGCTTCCACTACTAAATCAATTGACCATGAATACAATCACAACACTACAGATATGAAAAAGACATGCTTGCGTTTACAGGATGCAACCACAGTCTTAGCTCAGCCGAGAGCAATGACCTTGAGCTGCTGAGAAATAAGACCGCCCATTGGCGGGACAAGGTAATCAACGGCACGGAGAAGCGGCTCCGGGGCGAGTGTCCAATGACCCCGAGGGAGAGCGCTGTTTTCCTCGAGGCGCTTGGCTTCCCTTCGTCTACTAAGATATATATCGTTGCTGGGAAGACATACGGTCAGAATGGGATTGACCCGCTTCGATCAAAGTACCCGAACATCTACACGCACTCCGATTTGTTCACCGAAGAAGAGTTGCGACCATTTAAACGCCGGCAGAACAAGCTCGCTGCATTGGACTACATTGTGGCACTGGAGAGTGATGTTTTTGTTCACACTTATGAAGGCAACATGGCTAAGGCAGTCGAAGGTCATAGGAGATTCGAAGGTTTCAGGAAGACCATCAGCCCTAACAAGTACGTGTAAAGACTGCCAACTTTTAAAACTTTTCCAATGCATGCCATTTCATTCAACCGTAACGTAATCCACGCTTTATATGACAACCGACAATTGATGTGTCTTAGATCAAGTTTTGTGTTATCTAGAGGCAGACTCAACTATAATGTTGACTGGAAGTGGGAAAATTATATGGCCTATACTTTCTTTTTTAAGAAAAACAGAACAAGACCTCAATGTTAACTATTTCAAGGTAATTCAGTCTAAAGAAATTGCAAGGCTTGATTTTCTAGCTTCAATTGTTTTGGCAGGCAAAAATTTGTGAAGTTGATTGATGACATGGATGGGGGGCTGATATCTTGGGAAGATTTCTCACGGCGAGTGAAGAAGTCACACGAGGACCGTGTTGGATTACCATCCCGTCGGCAATCGGGACAATCTTTCAAATCGGAAGAGAATTTCTACGCAAACCCTTTCCCCGGCTGCATCTGCGACAAGTCTAAACTCCACGACAAAGCGCGAAATGCAACATTCTCGGCGCAGAGTAGAAGCAGCCTTTGATGATATTGAGAAGATTGAAATCGCCAAGTGTGAATGTAGCTCTTGTTGTACATTTGTCGCAATTTTTTGCTCTTCAAGTTGAGGATCAAGAAGAGAAGGATTCTTTGACAAGGGGCAAAAGAGAGGAAGCTTTACTCAATTCTTTTGAAGAGAACTGGTCGGTTACCGATGCATATTCTAACATGACAATGGCTTCTTTTTGAGAACTTTGGAGGGATTACAATGGCCTTTCGATTTCGTTTTCAGGATTTTCTAATTGTACATGCAGAGAAACATATTGAATATACGTAATTCCTGTTGGAAATTAGGTCGTTTCTTTCATTGTGGGTATTGTGACCACGACCACCAGAAAAAAAAGGAGTGGGGGAGGGGGGAGAAGACAGGATCCGATGAATCTTTGCAATCTATTCAGACACAATAATACCTGGTGGGCTCTGTTGACTCTTGAGCCTTGACATTAGAGCTCGTTCCACTAAGATGATCATGACTAGGGAAAAAGAAGTGGCCAGAATATATGGTTAACAACTTAGTCAAAATTGGCCACATCTATTGGGAACTCGATGGGGAATATCTGTTTCTTCGTTGTCAACAACAGTGGACGAAAGGACCACCGTGAAATTAGGATTCTTGTTAGAGTAAATCCCAACACATTTTCACTTTTTTTTTCCTGGCTAGGATTTGCGTAAAATGTAAATGGACCAGATGGTGCAGCCACCATGCTGGTTTTGTTGCTCATTAGATACATGAAATGACCGAGATCTCCAATTTTGTCCACCTAGATTTTAGGCGTCAGCGTTCAATTTTCCACATGGGGTTGATAATTCAAAATAATTTCGGAAGGTGATACTTCTGCTACATATACTTTCATGCCAAATGTTATTGTGGCCTCTTTCAAGTCTAGGGACAAGCGATGCACATATTCTTCATACCAACTAATAATGGTCGAATTGTTCTATTGAAATCACCAAATAGATACTATTTGGTAGGTTTTTTCTTCACTTGATTTGATGCTTGAATATAAAGTTGGAATACGCCGAGAAAGAAGAGAGATTTGATTGCGGTCTCTAAATTCCTGTCGCACCTAAGACAAACAAGATCGAAAGACAAGTAAAATGTAACAGGAGACACCGAAGCATCAAGCCGGGCATGTATTTTTTTTTTCTCGTAAAATAGAACGGTGATTGGTGTCAGAGTGCATCGTGACAAGGTCCACTCAACCGTACAATCACAATCAAAATCCACCTGATCTGCAAGTCTTGGCTGAAATTGAATTTTGAGATTGAAAAAAGAGAAAGCAAAACGCCAATGGGGAGGGTCAAATTGGGGAAGAGAGAATTTTGAAATTGGAATAGGAAGGAGCTAAGGTCAAGGAATTGGGGCCCCATTTGAAGGGAGCAATTCCAATCCCTCGTGCAGTTGAAATATCATAATCTCTCTCTCTCTCTTTATCATCGTCCCCATGTCCTTCCCTTAAAGTTTTGTAGTCCAAGGAGGAGACATCTTAGAATTGATATGTGGGGTGTTGAAGACAGTCTGTACCATCTAGTGCCAAAAATTCCTCTCTCTTGGACCCATTTTTTGGTGCTCTTTTCTTCCCCAATTGCATCTGTTTCTTTTGGAGCGTTGATGGACTTTCTGTGCAGATAGCTAATGCAATAATACTGGGAAAAATCACGGGACAATGGGGGAGGAAACCATGTTTGCATACTAATAAAAGACGTGAGTTCTTTGAAAAATGCTATGGATGTTTGAACATTTCTTTTAATTGAGAATCAAGACTATGATAAGCTTTCTCAAAGCACTATCATGTCGTATAACTTGAGAGAGAGAGAGAGAGAGTATAACCTATGCTCTTATATTTTATATTTGTTTCCTTATGAGATATCTAACCCAATAAACATTTATGGCAAAAGAGAAGCCACAAGGCATTGAGTACTTATAGAGAAGGTTGGTACCATGTGAGGAAAGGAATCATGCATAGAATAGAATGTTGGTTGGAGGCATGTGATGAGAGAGGCACACCAAAATGAATGTCCTTGGAAAAAAAACACTATCATACATAAGGAAGGGTTTAGCTCGAAGGAGAGTTTTGTTCATCTTATTTTCTCTTTTGAGGACCCATCATGTACATGATTATTCCTCATTGTGAGGTTCCATCTTTGAAAGAACAAAAAAAAAAGAGAGAGACTCTTCATTATAGGGGTGAGCATGGTCAGGGTGGACGGTTCCCACTCTCGAAATCGAGAACCGCCCAATGATTTCATGGACCCACCCGAGAATCGTACCGACATCCTTATAAGACGAGACTATTTTGAAGGACTTGCAATTGTATAAGGGTGAATAAGATTGGACCTTTATCTTGGCTCTGCTGTGAGGTGGTCCATCATGTGGAGATGGGGCGTTGCATTTCTAGAAGATGGCATGTGAAAATGCAGCTAGAAGTAAGTCAGCATGGTTAAATAAAGAGAGATGAAGTACACAAGACGGTTTCTCGTGTTCCCAACGCAAAGCCATTTGTGGCTTTGCTACAAGTTGTAGCAAAGCAGAACAGCACGAACTACTAATGGCCATTTCCTGCTGATTTTTGCAAATCAGTGCTCATTCATGAAAACAAGATTGAAGTAACTCATGAGAGACTGCTGCAGTGGTTCCAAGTGCGAAACCAGGAACCAGTCCCCATGAGAACCTTCGGTTCTGGGAGGTCCGAGTGGTTCCCGGTTCTTTTGCACAACCCTATTTCATTAACACTCCTCATTTGCCTTGGATTCTGATTACTGCCTCATAAGCATGTGGGTGTTAAGCTCTTGACTCAAGCTGTATTATTCTTTCATAAAGGACAGTGTGCTTCAATTCTTGCAAGAGATAGCGGATTACTTGGGGAATCAAAGAATAGAATCTGGTCAAGTTAATTTGGTCTACCCAGAAAATGCATGATCCACTTTTAGGGTTTAGCCTCCTCCTCAGCTCCTTCCATGTCCATTTGAGCATATGGAGCTCTTTTTTTCCCTTTTTGTCCTGTCCAAACTTATGTGGATTCTGCTATTAGGTTCAGCTAATCACGCTAATAACAATGGGTCTCACCACCAAATCTCACTTAAAAGGACATGGACGACTCCGTGTGTTTCGTGCATACTGGAATAGATTTTGTGTTCCATGTTAGTCTCGAACCGCAACTTTTATGAGGTTTTGTGACATGCCAGATGCTACTAAAGTTGTCAAGGCACCACCCAAATTCATCTGGAAATTGTCACACAGGAGATCGCAAACAAATTGCAATACATGTAACTTGAAATGGCCAACATTCATTGCTTTCAAAGTTTGAGAAAATCATCAGGCAGAAATACTAGCTGACCTTGCATTAATATCAGAATGGAGAAGCATAAAACTGAAGCAAGCATCGGTTCTTAGACAGCCTTTCAAGAAAAATCATCAGGACATGGCACAATTTGATTACTTACATCACTGAACAAGATTAACGGAGGAGAAGGCATAATTAAAGGAGCGAAACAAGCCAAATCAATTGTCGGAAGCATCTGCAAATGAGATTATTTCTGAAATGGCGGTTATCTACTGAGCAAGACATAGATAGAGACTATAACCATCCTTGCCATCAGAAGCTACTCCATTTCCCCGGTCTATAGACTCCATTTTGTCCACGAAACAGTATAAATTTTGAGATGAGCAATACATTTTACGAGCGGGTTTTGAGCAAGCAACGTGTGCACCGATTCATTCACCTATTCTAACAAAATAAATAAGTGAAATGCCAGGTAAGGGACGCATCAACATAAGATCCGAACACTTCACCAATGCTAAGTTACTGTTTCAAGTGCCAATATAGATAAACCAAACTACCAAGGAAAAATTCTTCGATACAACAATCCCTTTGATGATCCATGACGTTTTTAAAAGAGTATTCGGCTCAGTAGTTAGAAAGTAAAATAACGAAGTAATTTGTGCCGGTCAAATCTCTCTTTTTTCTGCAGCCAAAGCCTCGTAATCGAAGAGATATCTTTTGTTCACAGTCCATATAATTTTCAGCTTCCAAGAGACCAATTTTTGCTTTCCGGCAGATCAAGAAAACCAAGAAAAAGAAGAACATCCTCGAACATACCCAATAACTACTTTCCTACGAGGTGGAACTAATGCATGAAAAATAACAGGTATATATATCAGCAAGTAAGCCCTAGATCAGAATTCATGCACAGTATCACATCCTACATAAGCAATTCAAATGGGGTGGTGTTTAGTGACAGCCACAAGCCAGGATGGAAGTCAATCGAGAAGGTCTCCACCAACCTCAAACTTACTTGAATTCCACGTTCTTCACATTGCGCGGCTTCGTCCGGTCTTCTCCGGGCCTTTCTTCGGCGAGCTTTTCCGGCGACGCACCAGATCAATTCTTGACGAGGAGATCATTAGATTTGAAGCCACTAAAGGAGGTATCCAAAGGGATAGCATGATCCAAAATCCAAATATGTGGGAGATGTTCGTTGGTGTAGAGATGGGATCAATGCGATCCCTTTGGATGCCTCCTTCAGTTGCAGTAGGAACCCATCTCTCTCTCTCTCTCTCCCCAACGAACAAAAGTTTGGCAAGGTGGGTTTGGAGTGAAGCTCAGGCTCTCCATATAAAAGAGAACAAATGCTGTACCAATGGCTACAAAGATGATCTTTTTTCCCCTTTCTTTTTGCCCCTAGCAAAAGCAAAGGGCTAAAGAAGATTTTCCTCCTCATTTTTTAATTTCAATATATTCTAACCCCCTTGCCCAAAAAAAAAAAAAAATTCTTTTGTATTCTTTTTTTGAAAGATGGGATCCGTTCTATATTTAACCAAACACATGGACCAAAAGTTTTCAAAATGAGTGGGTCAACCAATCTCTTCTTGGAAAATCCCCAACAAGTTGGATGACAATATTTAGAAAATAGGAATTAAATTGAATTACATGAAAAAAAAAAAGTTAATCTAGCTTGTGTCCTTTTTTTCATTAAAGTTTAGTGGTCCAACCCATGTTCCCTCCCCCTCTCACCCACCAAACTCTCTTTCATGCCTATTTCACAAGCAACACATTCTCATACACATCATCCGTTCATTCATTCACCGATCCAACAACCAAGTCGTATTCTCTATATGACTTTCGATTAATGGTGTGAGTTAAATGCGCTCTCCCATATCGATCGCGACTTACAATCCCTGATGCTCGTGGAGATTTGCTTGCCGTGACGGAATTGTTAGATCGACGGGTAATTTTTTAACCAATGCCGCTTCTGTGAAATTACTGAGAGTGCCCTAATATAAATGCGCGAAGATTATCGATTAAGCTGGATAGCATCTGTCATTCATTCACAATTTTTTTTTTTCAAAACTAGGTATAATATACAAATCGGTCGATGATATGATCATATGATTGACACCCTTTAATTAAAATAAAAAAAAATTGTTCGGCGGATCCAAAGCGCTCCGTAGTTGTGCCTGGACTGTGGGGGCTTGAATTCAACCCTACCCGGTCAAAGTTGCAATGACATAATTAAGTTGTTAAATAAATCTGGTCAGATTGCGTAGACTCACCGCTTTGGAAATTTAAATAAGCACATCTAGAGAGAGAGAGAGCGCGCAAAAAATCTGCAAACATCCAGGGATTGATGAAAGAGATTAATATATACATTCTTCCTATTATTTTATAATGCGTCTCGGCGAAATAAAGAATTATTTCCTTTCCTGCTTGGTAATTAAGGATGAGAAATTAATGATTTCGGCGAAATAATTCATCTCGCTACGAATGGATGGAAAGGCATAAATGGAAAAGATTTATGACTGTTTGGCAAAAAAAAAAAGTTTAGGATGAATAGCATAATTTGCAATAGATTTAGGACTATTTTGGTAAGATGTGAAAAAGGGGAAAAAAAAAAACTCCCGATTGTGGGCATTTTCTATATGGCAATTGTCTACAGGCGGCAATCAAAATTTTAAAGAAAATTTGAGAAAATTAAAGTGCTCATATGCGAATATCTCTCTCTCTCTCTCTCTCTCTGGGGGGGAGGGGTGTTTAAATTCTTAATACGCTAAACAATTAAGGGTGTCGAATTTTTTCTTCAGAGATCAACCCTAATGGTGATGCACATGGATCTAAAGTAGGGTCTCATGCACTAACATGGAGTCACGAATAGGTGTCAGCGTTACATGGATTAGTGATGAGATTATGGCTAAGCATTTAAATTATGCTTAGCCCACGCCATGACCCATGGAATTTTCTGAAATTAGTGACATTGTTCGTGAATAATAATAGCCGCGCTATCGATGGTCTAAAAACTCTAATACGTAGGATTTACATCCGGTTGTTGACTGACCCGCTATTATTTTTTGGTGGCATCATCGCATTATAGTTCTAGTTAAGTTCTTGACTAATAACGATTCAGAGGATCGGAAGGATATATACTGCCAAGTATTAAGATAAATAGAGTCTAAGTCAAGTTGATTGTATGAGATGAGGGAAAGAGATCCCGTGAGAATTTAGATGTCTATGTGAGTTGAATCGGCTTTTTCGCATCCAGAAGTTTGAGTTCTTAAGTTACATTTATCTCAACAGGACACTATATCCTTCTACGCGTGGCCGGGTCCAAAGGCCGAAGCCAAGACTGCTTAACTCTTGAACTGGTACCTGAAATAAGGAGTGGAGTTGGTTTGATGTTCTCAATTTTGCACGCAATTATATTCACATGGTCCCGGCGCAATGTCCAGTGTGAACTTTAAGTGCCGTTCACGACGAAACGCGTCTAAAAAGGACCACTAAACTACTCCAAATAATCAATAGTCCATGTATAGTACTTGTTACCGTGGTGCAAGAGGGAGAGGAAGCCATGTTTCATAATAGAACGAGGAAACCTGGACCAAAAGATGGAATTGAAATCTGAGACTTAATTTATCCCTGAGGGGGTAAATGAAGGACTTTTTTTTCCCATGGATGAAATTTATGTCCCTTTCACTCCATTGCAGTCTTTCATGCAGGGGAAGCATTGCTCCAACCAAACAATAAGGCACAAAAAGAAAAAGGGATGAACAAAGACCGAATTTAGGATTCAGCAGTTTAATCTAGGGTGAGTGGCAGGAGTCCTCATGCACCAACTATTCCTTACTATACTGATAATTCCAACATGACTTTTCACAGAAGTGCCATTACACTGAAAACAATACTGAACTGATTTGCAGGCTTCACGTCGAATGTTAGCTGCTCAATGGTGCCCCGATGCTGGAGAAAAACAGCTCCGTTGTGATCGTTCAAGACACCTTTCCTCTGCAAAGGATTCTTTTGTCGTCCCGGGTGAAATTTTTCTCTGTAGCGAAATGGTTGGGTGACTAGTCCAAGTGAATGACCCGTCAGAGCTATCCCCTTTTATCCTTTCCCTTATCACATTGTCCAAAAGTATGTGGAACCAAGCAAACACGTCAACAGTGGCAAACATTGTGTTGCTTTTTTTTTCTCATCCCATTCCAAAGTTCAATCTTAGCCAGTTTTGAGGCCATCCTTGATATCATGAACCGCTCGGTGCTAAGGGATTTGTGCAATTTGACTCCTATGATACATGATGTAA
>JAGVVM010005651.1:0-39514 GCA_019149425.1 Psidium friedrichsthalianum | reverse complement strand
GGAAGGCGATAGTATGAAATCAGAAAGAACGTGGAGAATAGAAAAGAGGAGATGATGGTGGTGAATGGCTGGCGTGGTGGGATATGTATAAAGAGTTTGAAAGCACTGAGCTGCGACGGAAGAAGAATATTGGTAGTAGGGCGGGACTTTGGCTGCGGGGGAAGAGATTGTCTCGTCGGTTTGGGATGTCCAACTATTATCTCTTCTTTAGCTCTGAAGTTTATGTTCGTAAGTTTGGGATGCCTGTACCTCAACCTTAGGTCATATAGTTAGTTTATTAGGGATCCAGGCTTTACTATCCTGTGCTAGGTGTAGGCTATCGTTGACCATCGGTCACAATCCTATCTAAAGAATTATTAATTATGAGGCCATTTGAGTTTAAGGCCCAATCTATTTACGCTAATCCCTAGCTAGATAGGACTCTCAATTTAATCCTTCCCGATTAATCAAATTTTTGAAGTTCCTACTCCTCCTAGGACACCACATTTTTGGCCAAAGAAGGATATCATGGGGTATGTGCCGAAAATTTACTTTCTTGTGGGCCATTTTCGTGCGACTCGAGCTCGATCGGGGCTTTATTAATTAAATGTGTATTAATTAAAGGCCTCCTATGACCAAATGGGCGGAATTAAATTTGGCAATTAGTTCCCAGCGAATCTCACCAAACATTAAGCCTGTCACATACTAGCTTGGCTCACTTTCTCACCCCACTATACGGCTTGCAAGTATTTTCGGGCTACAATTCAGGCTTTTCTAAATAATAGACATTTAGTGAAACCTTTATTTAAATAACCTTGAATGTTTGAATTTGATGCTTTAAAATAGTCCCTATGTCTCAGAAAATTTCGGTCACACACTCACCTTGTTTGCTTGAGTTGAGATTTTAGATTGAGTGTGTCCAATTCGCCTGTTTGATTTGAGCGTTCATCTTGCACCGCAATGCCAAATGCCATGCTATTAATGATAAAATTAAATAAATTATCATGAAAACTAGTTAATTATTTTTTTAGGTGATAACCAAATTAATTCTCATTTTTATTGACCATACAATGTTTGAGGACGAAACTCACATTTAGTTGTTACACAGGTTCAAGTTGGCAACACATATATATTGTGTCTTTGTGAGAGTTACTCAGTCTACTTTAAAATAATTTGTGGTTCCTATTTTAACCCACCTTGTGTTACTTGCTCGATCCACCTTGCAATGATTGTTTCTTTTCAATCAGAAAATGATATTATTAAACAAACTTTCGTGCAATAACAATTAGTGAAAATTATATCATACATTTTTATTTTTAAAACATATATATATTTATATTATTTTAAAACTAGTTTTTATTTTTTAAAACAATTACTTATTTTTTATCTACTACTGGAGGAGATCGGTGTCGGCAAATGACAGTCCCACCGATAGTAGACGTGATCACTGACAAGATTGTCTCTTTTTTATTTTTAATTCTAGAAAAAAGTAACTTTTTTTTACTTCGAAGATTGTCCAAAACAACTTTTGAAGCAAAAAATTTCTTCAAAGTAGAAAATAAAGTTGTGTAACCAGAATATTTTTCTATCTTAGAAGTTGCATTACTAACGGTATTAAACAAAAAAGGCTTTCCACTCTAGAAGAACTTATGAAGCAGAAATTTTTGCTTCAGGAGTATTATCATGCTCCGCCCCAAACAAGCCCCCATTTTTTTTTCTTGAGAATAATATACATAATATAAAAATAAACTAGGACACTGTTTTCCTAGATGGCTACACAAGTTTTGATGTGGTATTGGCCTTCAGCCTAGAGGATGACCAGATTAGAATGATGCCAAAATTCAAAGAAATCAAGTGATGTTTATGTTGGGAAAGAGGTTGAATCTAGATGTTGACTTGAGATCAATAGGGGTAATGTTCCAAACCCTAAGATTATTGATATAAATCTAGGAAAAATAATCTGTTTGAATCTTGGACACGTTATTCCCTTAGGGTCGATTTACCTCGTTACATCAACTTATCATGGGCCCAGGATCATTTATAATTACATAAAAGCTCTAATTCTCAAATTTAGAGAATTTCTAGCCCCAAAATTCCTCAATCTCTCTATCACGATCTATGAAGCATTGACACTTTTAGGAGCCTTTGTATATTATTATATTGTATCGACACTCCGATACTCTTTAACATGTGATTGACATATGATTAGTGTTCTTGTCACGCCAACGACATGCAAGTCTAATATACTGACACGCTATTTCGATAGCACAAGGTCAATTTTAATCATTTTCAATAAACTAGTAGTCAAATATAATTTTTATCGAAAACATATATACTTAAGTTATATATCCCAGCCACCCAATTAATATAGCCACTCGGTAAAAAAAAAAACCCAATTGAGAATTCCTAAAAAAAAGAAACTCACCGGTAATATTTATATATACATAATTAATATTATTTATATTAAAGATGTACATTTTACACACAATATATCTCAAGCTATTGGAATTTCTTTATTTTTTGATAAATGACATGTCAGCGTATCATTTCATGTCGTATCGTTTTATCGTATGCCTTATTTTGGGTACTATTATGTCACGACTAAACCAGCCTATTAGTCACACCGCTCTTTGCCCCCAACCATCGACATTCATGCCAGCACCAATCAACCTACATCGCAATTATCATCGAACCACCCCGAGCCCACATATGCTCAAAGTAAGTAAAAATGGACATACCACAATTGCTGCGGCGATGAGTTCCTACAATTAGGGGAGAGAGTGTGTGTGTTTGTGGTCCTTAGAATGGCCTTTAACTTCATCTGCCATTGAAATGGACCCTACCCAACTGCTTTACAAATTCGAATTAATAATAAAATTGGAGAATTAATATTTAAATTCTAACCCTCTTTTAAGCATATGCTAAACTTTGATTTAATACCAAATGCAACTATTAGAGACCTATAGTGATTTGAACCTTAGAACCTTCTACTCATAGATTTGAAACCTTAGACACTTAAAAAAATATATGTTTTTTATTTTTTTTTTCATTTGTTGGTTTTTGACGCAAAGTGAATGTGAGCGTGATTGTAGATCTTTACCAAAAAAAAAACGTGAATTGGAGGAATCATTGACGCAAACATGATTTTTCCCTTCCGTTTTCACCCTCACTTGTGACTTGCTCGCGTCCGTGAACCCCTCGTCGAAGATCATAATCACCAAAACCAGACTTGTTCGTGCTGGAAAAATTGCCCACAAAGTTTTAAATTTTTATTATTAGTATTATTATTATTGTTTTATTTTTAACCTATTACACTCTTATCATTTAGCCATAGACCTTTTAATTTTGCTAATTGAGTCTTAATCTATTTTTCATTTTGCAGAAGATTAATTTCCTAAATTTTCTTTTCCTCACGGTTTGCCAATTGAATTCATACACTCGTTATGGCCGAAATATTTTGACTGCAGACAGTGGCTGTTTTACGTGGCATGATCTCACATTATGTCGATAAATTTTAATGATATTTTAAAATTTTCTATTTTCCTTCTTTACTTTTTATTTGTCTTTTTAAGTTTTCTTTTCATTTCTCATTTTCCCCCGCTAGCCATCGTTGGACTGTCGACGCACCGGTGAACGACCGGCCTTACATTTATTGAGTAGCCTTTGCCAGATTAGGTACATTGGGCCACCTGTTTCCTGTGCATCCCTCGCTCATTGCCAATGGACACTTTTCAGGGCAGTACTTTAGCCAAGGGGAAAAAAGAAAAAGAACAGAAAGAAAAAAAAAAAAAAAAAATAAGAAAGAAAAAGGGGAAAAAATTCGAATGAATAGTGAACATTATTAAAAAATTTATCTACGTTATCACTAGTCATTTGGAATACCACATAGGAGGGACAAATTCATATCAGCCTTTCCAATCGAATTAGTTTAGATGCACGTCCGAATGCAAAATGCAAAAGATTTAATGAACAATTGGCAAATTTTTTTTTTTTTTGGTCGAAAGAGTAGGTACTTTCATTCACTAAAAAGGTCAGAGAAACAACCAGATGCAATATCAAACATAACAAATCCCGAAGGATAGAAGGTGGCGAGGAAAGCCAATTAGAGGGGAGAAAACCTAATCTATGGGCCTTAGCAACCCAGTCTGCACAAGAGTTTTCTTCACGGGGGCAGAAAATAACTCGGCCTTCCTTCAATTGGGCCAGCAGATCTTTGCACTCCGAGATAACGTTTGATATTGGCCATGGGCCTGGGCCTGGTTGTGTAGCTTCAGTTAATAGTTCCACGAGGCCTAAGTTATCACTGAGTAACTCCCACTGAAGAAACACGTGTTTTCCTCTTGAAGTCTTCTGTTCCAGCTTCCACGTGCTTGAGGAGTCTTCCAGATCAAGTACGGTTTGCAACCCCTGTTTCAAAGCTAGGGTTTCTGCCGTTAATGGAGAATCTGCTCGGATTGCCTTCGCGAAGCCTGCAATCAGCGTGCCATGGCCGTCTCGCACGACTCCAGCGATTGACGCATCTGATCTACTATCAACCCAAGATGCGTCGACATGGATCTTCCAGTTTCTCTGGCGCAGCTGCTTCTCCTGACCAGGTAAGATCGTGTTCCTCTTCTCTCGTGTGTTCCTTGAGAGCTTTAGCGGCGTTTTTAGGTGTGTGAGTTTCTGTGATGCAAGGGCCTCCTCGATAATCAACGGTGGAGATGGTCTGGACCTTCGAAAAACCCAAGCATTTCCTGGCTTTCCAAATCCCCCAGAGAACCGAGGCTACCAGATCTCCAGTTTGGGAAGAAGAATTCCTGGTAAGTGCTTCGAAAAACCATAGATCTAGCCTTGTGATGTTATCTGAAGCTGTGTCGATGCTGAGCCTTGAGTCTGACCAGATCTGTTTTGTCCATTCGCACAAAATGAATAAGTGTTCTGTGGTTTCTGGAACTTGATTGCATATAGGACATAGAGGATCAGGAAAGATCTTGCGTCTGCATAGGTTCTCTTTTGTAGGGATTGCGTTGTGACACACACTCCAGATAAAGTGTTTAACCTTTGGGGGTGTTTGAAGCTTCCAGATTCTAGACCATAGATTTTTGGGAGGCAAATAGGAAGATGAAGCTCGATCTGTCGTTGTATGCTTAGGATCCGTATGCATAGTTTTATACCCACTTTTTACGTTGTATGTGCCATCTTTAGAGTCCATCCAGACCACCTTATCTGTTGTTTGTCTAGCACAGAGGGGAATAGTTAGGATCTCCTGCACAATTTCTCTGTCAAAAAGGGATTCCAGCCTAGGAAGGTCCCAAGTCTGTGTATCTTTTTCAATCAGGTCCTCCACCAGAATTGGATCCTCTCGGTTAGGGGGTCCCTCTAGAATACCAGCTGGAAGCCATCTGTCCTCCCTAATTTTTATATTTTTACCGTCCCCAACAACCCATCTCACATTTGGTGCTATAGCATCTCTCCCCACAACTAAACTCTGCCATCCCCATGACGAGCGAGAACCCTTTTTTGCTTTCCAGAAATCCCCAGATGGAAAATAAAGGCCCCGCAGGACTTGGCTCCAAAGGGCAGAGGGAGATTCCCATAACCTCCAAGCTTGCTTACCAAGCATTGCTTTATTTACGTTAATCAGATCTTTAAATCCCAGCCCACCTTTGTCCTTCGTCATTTTCAAACATCCCAGCTCTTCCAGTGGATTCCTGAATTAGGTTTACTGCTCTGTTTCCACCAAAAGGAGGCAATCTTCCTTTCTATGGTTCGGCAGATGGAAATGGGGATTTTGAACACTGACATTGCGAATTGGGGTAATGCCTGCACCACGGTTTTAAGCAGAATTTCCTTCCCTGCCCTGGAAATAAGTTTCTCCTTCCAGCCTTGAAGTTTCATATCCACTCTAGCCAAAATCCAAGCAAACATGTTTTTCTTAGAATTTCCCCAATCAGACGGAATACCCAAGTACTTCCCCGTTTTATCCACAATAGGGACCCTTAATAGGCTGGCCATGTCTTCCTTTAGTCTTAGAGGGCATCCTTGACTGAAAAAGATCCCAGACTTATGAAGGTTTATAGCTTGTCCCGAAGCTGCACAATACTGATTAAGGATAGTTGTCAAATTCTGACATTCCCTGAGTGTCCCGTCTAGAAAAAACACAGCATCATCAGCAAACAATAGGTGAGATAGTGTAGGACAATGTCTGTTCAGCTTAATCCCTTTTAGTCTCCCATCCTCAACAGCCCTTTTTAACAGAATGGATAAAACATTAGCCATAATTATGAACAGGTACGGGGATAAAGGATCGCCTTGTCTAATCCCACGAGTAGGATTGAAGAAGGGAAGTGGTTCTCCATTCACCTTAACACTGAATGACACAGACGAAATGCACTCTCTTACTAAAGATACCCATTCATCACAAAATCCCATTTTAGTCATACTAGCACACAAGAAGTCCCATTCAACCCGGTCATAGGCTTTCTGCATATCTAGTTTCAATAATGCCTGAAACTTTTTAGTTCTCTTTCGAACTCTCAGTTGATGAATAACTTCCTGGACCACAAAATGTTATCCTGAATTTGCCTTCCCCCAATAAAAGCACTTTGTTCCTGAGAAATAATGTTAGATAGCCAAGGTTTCAAGCGGTTGGCCATAACCTTTGAAATCACCTTATAGTTGAAGTTACAAAGACTGATAGGTCTGAATTGGGAGATGCTTTCTGGATTCATAACTTTAGGGATAAGAGAGATGAGAGTTCTGTTTAAGGAAGGGTCCAAAGTACCTGACGTAAAGAAATTGCTGACCAAAGACCACAAGTCTTGTTGTAATAGGTCCCAATGATGCCGATAGAAATGCCCATGGAAACCATCTGGGCCAGGAGCCTTTGACGCACCCAACTGAAAAACAGCATTCTTAACTTCCTCGATGGAGACTGGTGCCATCAGGGAAAGGTTTGTGTCCGTTCCCACTATGCATGGACATTCTTCTAGAATAGGCTGGAAGTTTCTAGGGCCCACCGATTTATAGAGAGAGTGTAGAAATCTGATATATGATTCTTCAATTCATCTGGAGTTCTGCACCAGTTAAGATCATCAATTTTCAGTAATGAGATTCGATTTCTGTGTCTTCTCTGGATAGTTGAGGCATGAAAGAACTTGGTATTTTTATCTCCCCATTTAAGCCAGTCAATCCGAGATCTCATATTCCAATAAATCTCCTCCTGTCTCCAGAGATTGTCAATATGGTTTACAATACGCTGGGCTTCCTCCCTATTATAATTCCCTCCAGTTTTGTTCGTGATCTCGGTGAGCTTCTTTTGAAGGATAGCAATCTGTTTGGACCCATTGGCAAAATTTCTTTTGCTCCACTTGAGTAGTGCCGAAGCCATATTTTCCATCTTCGTGGCCAAATTCTCTCAGCACCTTGCTGTTCATTCCATGTATCCCTCACAAACCCATATATTCTGGGTGATTGGGCCAAAAAGCTTCAAATTTAAACTCTTTCTTCCTTTTTCTCCATGTTGGGGCTGATGAGAGGATGATGGGACTGTGGTCAGACCCAATTGCTGGTAAAGCGAAAACTTCAGCTTGGGGAAATCGCACCCTCCACTCGATATCACATAACACCCTATCCAGTCTTTTTTTAACATGATCCTCCCCATCTCTATTATTCGCCCAAGTAAACGCACATCCCTTGCTTTCCATATCCATGAGAGAACAATCCTGAAGGAGATCCTGGAATGCAACAAGCCTGTAGTTCTCAGCTACTCTCCTTCCCACTTTCTCCCAATGATACAAAATCTCATTAAAGTCCCCGGCAACAATCCATGGAAGTAGGTTGGAGGAAGCAATAGCCCGTATTACCGACCAAAGAGCTAGCCTGTCTTGAAAGTTGGTTGGAGCATAAACAAAGGTGATTCTCATCTTGGCACCATTCTCAGATTCTGTGCAGACAATATCCATAAGGTTCTCCCTGCTGTTTACAATCTCCACTAACACCTCCTCGTCCCACCATAGAGTTAGCCCACCCCCAATACCCACAGGGTCAACAGTGCATGAAGACTTGTAGTTTAGACGCCTCCTCACCCTCTCTACAGCTGACACTTTATTCTTAGTTTCCATTAGAAAACTAAACTGGGCCTCTCAAGAGCCACAAGGGCTCGAAGATGCTGGAATGTCAGGGGAGTACCCAAACCCTGACAATTCCAGCATAAAACCTTCATCTATCTCCCGGTGGCTTATTAGGGCTAGCCACCAAAGCCCAATTCTTAGAGCCTTCCTCCACAGAGATGGGGGTATCCAAAAGTTGTGTCTCATCAATCTCATTCGACCCAGCCTCATTAGACATTACCAAAGAGCATCGACGTAGTTTTTTTAAAGCAGGAGCTTTGCTCTTCTTCTTAATCTTCTTTGAGTACTCCGTCATATTTTTCAATCGGGCTTCGGACCAAGGGGTATCCGAAATTAGAAGGGGCTTCCCTGAATGTTTCCTCCCTATAAATTGACATGACTCCACTATAGGTTCCTTCCCTTTCCTCTTTGATGTATTTTCCGAGGTAATCTCCATCAGTTCCTGCGACTTGTAAACTTCAGCCTCTATTGGCATTGCAGCTTCTTCAGTATCAGCATGGATTTGTGTTTCTGGAACCATATCATCTTCGTTGGGTAAAGGAAATTCATTCCCAAAAAAGAGTTTCCAAAAAGGGCTAGCCTCCCTTGCTTCCGCTTTCAGCCAGGAACCAAACTTTCCATCCCCAACTCCTCCAGATTCATTCTCTGCATAAGGCACTTTATCACAGCTGGTCGTGAAATGACCAATTAGACCACAGGAGTAGCAGAATCTAGGTAGCGTTCATACTTGAAATCAACCCATAGCTGGTCCTCTTCTAGGTTTAGCAGCATTCCAGGTAGGAGTCTTTTATTAAGATCTAACATAACCCTAACTTTCCCCAACTTACAGAGCCCTCCTTCTTTTGCTTCCATTTTTATATCCACCACCTTTCCTATGAAATTTCCTACCCGATTAAGAGTAGATTCATTGATCATGAGTAAAGGCAAACCAACTACTTGAACCCAGAATGCACAATGGGTGAAGATATGGCGATGGATAGGTACTTTAGGCATCAGTTTCTGAATAATCAATAAGTTGCTTGAGAAAGACCAGGGACTTGCATCTAACACCCTCTTCATCACCATTTCCGATCTAAAAGTGAAGGAAAATATCCCCTGTTCATGCTGGTCACACACAAACTCCTCTGTTTTCCACGCTTTCTGCATTGTAGTTATGAAGGCTTGCACATTGATGTTAGGGTTAGAATACAGCTTACCCAGCAAAGTAAGATTGCATAACTGCAATTTGTTTTCAGGCCAGTCCTCTGATACGTCGGCAACAAACTCTTTTGTCCACAAATTACCCAGACTCTTGCACAGGGCAGCCATGCGCTGTTCTTTATCCACGGCATGCTCCATCTGACTGACAGATTTTGATTTCAGGGATCCCGAAGAACCAAACCACCTCTTTGCTCGCCAAAGTTTCCTGGGAAATCCACGAGGGCTTCGAACTGGGTTACGTTGGACCAGCTTGGATGAAGGGAGCTCTAAAGGAGCCGAAGAAGGACAAAAGGACATCAGGGTTACCGTAGGATTCAGAAGAAAGGAAACCTCAAAGGAGGAAATGAAGTGTAACATTCCACAGGCTAAAGGAAGAAGGTTCCCGTAGGGTTTAGCTATCCTTGGATAGAACGCAAAGAGAATAAAGACTCTTCCAAGGGGGATTGGGTCAGAAGGGGTGTAGAAGGCCGCTAAATGCCAAAGAAGAGGTTCTGAGCAAATGGAAGGAATTTAGGTGGGGAAGGTTCACTATCCCTTGGATAAGGTTTTCTCTTAGAACCTAAGAAACCAAATCGCCTACAGCGAAAAAGTTCATTTTGATTCAGATAATTGAAACATAACTATTTCTTTTTTCTAATTTGTTTATTTCATTTCGGTTAACATTCTGGTTAACCAAAATACACTAAAAATCTTCAAATAATCAATATCTTTTCTTTTCTTTCTTTTTTTCTTTTTCTTTTTTAGAATAAAGGCATCCCCTGCCAACTATGGGCAAGGGCAACATGCCCTTGCCTAGGCCAATGAAGTTAGATTTGGTGTTGGCGAGGGTTGGCAGCCTTTGCCGACCACAACAAGGGCAAGCAAGGGCCACAACACCCTTGTCGGCCATGAGGGCTAACGATCCCTCGCCCAGGGGCCGACAACCCCCGCTGACCCTCAACCAATGGGCAATGGCTCTGTCGGGATTTGAACCAAAAAATAAAATCAAAAAGAAAAGAGAAAAGAAAATCGAAAATCGAACTGAACCGAATCTAACTAGATTTTTGGTTCAATTCACATTCAATTCAGAGCGTTTACACCCTAATGGTTTAGTTCGGTTTGATTTTCTTGAAAAACCAAGTTGAGCTAGTGATGGGTGTGTAAAGATCACTCTCAACTCTAGCAATTCAGAATATTGCATGACTTATAAACTGAACATGTAGATCGAGTCTACCTTGAGAAAATTATATAAAAAAATATATATTATAAATACATTGCAATTGTGTCAATTCAGTCCTAAATTGTTTTACTTTTTTTTTTGCCAATTCTATGTAGGTAATTTTCGCCAAAAATAGCTAATGTATGGTTATTGGAACTAACATGGATAATTTTAAATAATATTATAATTTTTTTTACTTTTTTACTTTTCTTTCTTTCTCTTTTTTTTTCTCTTTCTTCTTTCTTTGGAGACTAGCCAAAGGCGAGGGTCGGCGAGGCCGACCTCTCCTAACGATGGCGAGGCTCGTCCTTGCTAGTGGAGTGTATGGGTGAACTTTGCCAGAGGCCAACCTTGCCGGACTCGGTGAGCGGATGGAGCAAGAAGGAAGAAACAAAGAAAGAGAAAGAAAAGAAAAATCATGAAAATAAAATAAAATATAAAAATTGAAAAAAAAGAATATTATTGAAAATTGTCCACGTTAGAGATATCTAGCAAAAATTTAATTAATCGATTGAATTGGCACAAATGAAAAATACTTATGACTCAATTAATTGAAAAAAATGAAAATTTTAGGATTGAATTAAAACAATTGCAATAAACTTATGACTCTTTTTATAATTATCCCAGTCTACCTAAGTTAATGATTGAAACGGTATGGGTCCATGTGACCTGTAAGAACATGCATGCGATGACTTTTCGAGCATCACCACTAATCATTACGTGTAGTATTATTAAAGTATTATCCCACATCGTTTGATAACGAGTCTTAAATGGTGTTTATACTCGTGTGGTCTCCATTCCCCTAACAGTTTAAGCTTTTGGGTTGATTTTTTTGATATAGTATCAGACCCAATGCTATTAACAAGATAAGCAATATCCTTAGCCTTACTAGATCCACCCCCTTTAAGGCGGTAAAATTAGCACTAGAAAGATCACAATTGGCAATTCAAAAGGCTGTGATATAATCTATGAAATGAAAAAGAGAAGGCTTTTCCACCTGCAATAAATAACTAGGAATCACCTTTTTCATGGACAAATTAGTTTTGCGAGTCTCACGTTACAGATATGCACGAATGGTCCACTAGAATAAGTGTAACGCTGAGGTGTTGCTCATCTTTGACCCGCGGACGCACGGGTGAGACGTGCATCAATTAGCTTTCCTTAAGAGATTGACCAAGGAGGAGTCTAGCTCTGGCACGCCAGATGAAGGCTTGGGCTCTAACCCGCTCTCAGTTGACTCCAACCAGATAGATGTAAACAAAAATTAAACACATAATTAAGTCAAAAGGGATTAATTATTGGTAAAAATACCTCCTCAGTCTACCCAAAAGAATCTCCTCGAACTCAGTTGGTCATGGACCACCGTTGTCTTTCCCTCCAAATTAATTAATTATTCTGTGTTATGCATGTTTGCAGTATTACATTGTATGTACACAATGGGTAAGGACACTATGAGTGTCGTAACTATTGGACAGCCCTCACATGAGTGTTGTAATTTTTTTTTTTCAACCACTTAAGTGATATAACTTCTATAAAACGTTCACTTGAGTGCCTCAAAAAAAAAAAAATTACGACACTCGAGTAAACGCCGTACGAAAATTAAAGCATTGAAAAGCATTTGAGGTGTTCTTTTTCTCTGTGTACATAGTAGACGGGTAAGAAAAAGGTTTGGTGTGCCCCAGAAGAAAGAAAGATAAAAGAAAGGTGGATGACATGGAATAATGGATTGGCCGAGTGGAGTATATGATGCTTTTGGCACTGGCGCACCCAACGCATATGCCGTTGACCGAATAATGGAGTTTATGGTGCTTTTGGTACTGGCGCACCAAACCCACATGTCGTTGAACCATAAGAAATTACCCAATCAATTTTAAACCTAGTGTATAGATGTCAATTCAGTTTGAATTTTTTTAATTTTACTAATTTAAGCTTAAACTTTTATGTAAAATTCTCATATAGTCCTTCCAATCAATTTCTTCGAAACTTGCTGATGTAACGATATGCCATGTAGGACGGTTATGATGACTGAACCGTTACATTAGTGAATTCCGGAGAAAATTAATTGGAAGGATTATATTGAAATTTCGCACAAAGGTTTAGAACCTAAATGGAAAAATTAGAAATTTAGGACAAATTAGCTTCGTACAATAAGTTTATGACAAATTGAGTAATTTCCTCCTTAAACTAAGGAAAAACCATGCCCTATTTCATGTTCGCATGTGTTCTCTTGACTATTCCTCAACATTTTTATCATCTAATGATGAGGAAGCCTGCTTCAAGTAAATAAACCCAGGCACGTATCCCCTACTCAGCACAACATGAACAATGTGAAAGTGTAGCATAAGAAAATGAACCGGTGAAAAACAAAACAGAAATAATGGGTTTGTCTTCTAGGTTAACTTTAAGAATTATTCTCTGATGGTTGGTTCAATTTTAGCAATTTCTTTTGGATACATATTCTCTACACGAAACTATTATCCCATGGAAATAATATTGTGAGCACGTACCAGAAGTTCAATACCTTAAAATTGAGAGATCGTAAAAAGAGAGCCCAAATTCAAACCCATCAACATATGTAGTCAATAAGCTTTGAATCTCGTTGTATGTTTGTGATCACAACCTGCATCTTGTGTTTAAAAACCTAAAGCATTAGTTTCACGTATCTAATTTTTGACTCACATTATTTTCGTTGATAAATGACAATCTAAGCACCATAACAAACTGAGTTTGTAAGAGCCATATTGCATGTAAATTTACAATTGCGACCTTCTTTCCTCCTGCTAGCTCGAATGCGTTAGTTTTAAGATGTAAACGTGATATGATTAGTCACTTGCACGATTTGATCGTAATTGTTTCCCATTGTAATGTATTATTGTTTTTTTATTTCCTTATTATATCAGTAATGCGTCCATCAAAAGAAAACTGTAGGCAGTTAATTATCTAGTAATAGAAGGGACAGAAATAATAAACTATGAAGGAAACTAGGGTTTGCCTGTGAAGATCAAACTCAAATATGTAGAAACATTAATGGGCTTGGATCCATATCTACACGACCACAGAAGCCCATGCTTATCATATAATTGTTTCGCTTTCCTTAGCAAATGCATATATCAAAATGCACAGATCATTAGGTGGATCCCCATCAAATACAATCAAAGAGTGGATTAGTGAACTTGACTTTTAAAATTCCTTCCGATCACGAATTATTCGAAATTTAATATGGTTGTCAAGATTTTCCGTCCTTCTTTTGTAAATTGTTTAGAGTATTTTTATAGACCTTTAGAAACTATGTTGAAAAACTATTGTTCAGCCTCGTAACTAAGAATGTTGCGGAGGATACCAATTATAAATGAGAAAATTACCAAACAATTTACATATTTATTGCACTTATGCCACTTCAATCATAAACCTCTCAATTTGACAAATTTAATTATAAACTTTTTGACAATTTTTAATAGAGTCATTCCAACCAAGTTTTGTAGAAAATCCCTAACGTGGACTTCAACCGTCTTACGTGACACAATCGACTATGATGTAGTCAATTTTTGTAATTATTTAAATTATTGTGCCGGCACAATGGAAAGAAAGAAAGAAAAGTATAAACTATAAAATGCAAAACTACTAAAAATACTAAAAAAGCATAAATTTTTTTTAAAAAAATATAAAAATTGTCCACATCAGTGCGAATCGTGCCAAGTAAGAAGACTGGCATACACATCAATAATTTTCGGCCAAAATTGGCTTAAAGAATAAATTGAAAAATTATCAAAATGTTATGACTTAATTAACCAAATTGAAGATTTTGGACTGAATTGTCTCGGGTTCAGGAATTTTTTTTTAACTTTATTTTCCCAATTATAAACAATTGTGGTGGTGTAAATAGGTAAGCCGAATTCTTACCTACCATTTTCTTTATGCAAACTTCAAACTGATTCATTAATCACGAGGACTTGTCTACCAACACTTAACATTACTCTGCAATAATCAATGAAAGTGCAAAATGAATGATTTGAAAAATATTTTACGAAAAAAGATTACTCATATCGTTTAGAAAAATTAGTCAACGAAAAATGTTTTTATTATGGATAACAATGTATACTTGATTATTTTTGTAGGCGATGAAAAAATTTTCATTCATTTATTTTTGTAAGTGATGAAACGAATATTTTTTGAAAAATATTTTTCAAGTTACTATTTTTTTTTTCAAAACGACCCTGAGGCTCCGTTTGTTTTACCGAAAATGTGATACTTTCGGAAAATATTTTCGAGGAAGTCATTTTCCTGAAAAATAACAATATTTTTCGGTATTTGGTTAATACTTAAAAATGAACCCGAAAATAATTTCCGTCGTTTGTCAAGAAATTGATTTTCGCGACCGGCGATCGGCGGAGGGGGCGACCGACGACCTACGGGTGAGGGTGGCCGGCGGCGGCGGCCAATGACAGCGACCAGTGGCGACGGGCAAAGGAAGAACGAGAAAAGAAAAAGAAAAAAGTGTGAAAGAAACAAGAAAGAAAAGATGAGGAAAATGTTTTCTTTTTTCAAAATGAGGAAAACATTTTCCACACTTTTCAAAGAGATTTTTCCATAAGAGGAAAATGTTTTCCAAGATTAGCTTATTTTTCGCCCCCCAAACGTCGAAAAACCTAAAAAATATTTTTTAGAAAGTTATTTTTTATGAAGCGAACGGAGCCTGAAGCTCCGATCATTTTCCTACCCTAGCGTGTTAGTCTCCTTTTCCAGCCCTAGGTGGAGCCGTATGTTCTGTCCCCATATGTAAATGATTTCTTGTCAGGCAAGAAGGGACTGCACGTGAAAAAGAAGTTGCATGGAGCCCCTGGGATGATGGAACAAAAGGAACATGCTAAGGGCAGTACAATTATTGATCTCGTATTCATGCATGATTGATGTATTAAAATGTTAATACATAGGAGACGAGTAAGAAAAAGAAAAGGTTGGTAACATGAAATAATGGATTGGCATCATGGAGTTTATACTACTCTGCAATAATCAATGAAACTTGCCTAGAGCCGATGAGGGCCAGCCACGCTTGCCCAAGATCGGCAAACCCCGGCGGCTCCTCCAGCGATAGTTCCTCACTGGCAAGGCCCTACCATTCTCTTTTTCGTTTTTTTTTTTTTCAGTTTTTTTAAAGAAATTTTTTTCCTTTTATTCATTTTAAATCTAATTTAAAAAAGATTTCAAGAAGAAAATAAAAAAAATGTTACCTCAGCATTTTTCATTAAACAAATTGATAGTGTTAACGGAAGAGCTCGATTACATCAATTTAATAAGTTTTAGGATTTGATTATTTTTTGAAATTTTGAACTTAATTGTACTTTCGCGGCAAGGTTTAAGACTTCGAGTACACTTATCCCTACAATCAATTGCTTCTTGTGGAGGTCAATGTCTTATTTCCATGTCAGAATAGTTTCGTCTACAAGAATATACAACAAAAGAAATTGCTAAAAACGAAACAACCATATGAGGATAATTCTTAAAGTTCTTAGTGAGAGAGAGACCCTCAAATCAAGGTATGTTGACCATTAAGCTAACTATGATGAGTTAACTAAACTAAAAGATCTTGAGGACCTATCTTGGAGGTGAGGGAAAGTACATTGTACTTCCTGGTACTATGTTCCCAAAGGTATGAGCTTGTACTACTTAGTTTTCTAGTGTGATTAAATGCGATGAAGTGTAGATCTTCTTCATGCTCTTCTTCTCTTGCTTTCATCACGGCACATCATGCTTCTCAATCATCTCCCTTCTCATTTATACGAGGGCTCGAGTTAACACATATCGATCCTCTATTTTGTATCTTATGGAATCAGAAGGTAAGCTCGTTGTCTTGTTTTTCATCGGTTCAATTTCTTGTGCTGCCCTATCTCACTTACTCTTGTCATGCGATACAGCTGACACGTCCTTAATTGACGCACACAATGCAGACCCATATGGTGCAGTTTATACAACTTGCTCATCGCCCACATAGACGAGTCAATAATGCATGTCTCGGATCGTGCGCCGTGGCTCCTCACTCATCATACCGGGTAAGCCTCACAAAGAGTCCGCAATGATTTGTGACTTAGGCATGAATCGGATGCACCCTAATTCATAAATCTCTAATCATTAGGATATCTATATTCATCCAAATCAACACATTGGCAGTATTATCAAATTCAAATTCATTCAAAAGGGCTTAAGTAATTAATTTATAGTTTTCTGTTCTTAATTTTCGCCATGTGGGTCGGTGTCTAATGCGTTTTGAGCGAATCTACTATTCATTCCATATGCACTTACCCAGTTTATCATTACATATAAGATTACACTTCTTTTGTCAATCAATTTTTCCATATCATCAACCTTTCTGTTGTCTCTCTTATTGGGCGCACCCAAACCTTCTTCTTACTCATCCACCATGTATTAAACATGAGATTGGCAAGGGCGCTCATGACAACACTTCTGCTTTAGAAATCAACTTCTAGTCAGAAGTTATTTTTTCCACTTCTAGAGAAAAGTAAATTCTTTTTACTTCTTCAAGTGACTCCAAGACTACTTCTGGATTAAAAAAAATGCTCCAGAAATAGAAAAAAAAGAATTGAGTAATCAAATAGATTTCTGCTTTAAAAATTACATTACCTGACGAATTTGTGCTCCAGAAGTGTTGTCATGCGCGCCCTAACTATCCCGCCCTTAGCAACTAGCAAGTTTTTTCTTGACGCGTGCAATCCCTTTTCTCAAACAGTAAATCAATTCATTCAACTCTGGGCATGTCTGAATTAATAAGCGTGTTACATATATACCACGTGCACACAAAATAAAAGTAGAGGGTGCTAAACATTTTTTTGTCACGATTTGTGCATTGAGCGATTGGGAGGGAAGAAAAGGTGGTCCAC
Source organism: Psidium friedrichsthalianum (assembly GCA_019149425.1). NCBI lineage: Eukaryota > Viridiplantae > Streptophyta > Magnoliopsida > Myrtales > Myrtaceae > Psidium > Psidium friedrichsthalianum. The sequence goes on along the minus strand of JAGVVM010005651.1, from coordinate 22,130 downwards.
GACCAGAAAGGATATTTTCACAGATTAATTAGTCCTTTTCGCTTAATTATTTTTGTAGCTTTTGCTATGATCTATATGGCTGGAATCTAGCTAATTGATTAAACGAACATGGTCAATTGTACGTTGTACCTAGTCGGGCCACAGAACATTATAATAAAGGTCACTGCCATGCATGCGACAAGTTAACATAATCCCCGATTATAGTGATTAACAGGTTGGCCCCATGTCGTGCTTATCTTCTTTTGCCCCCACATGACCTACTTTAATAATTTCACTAGCAATTACGCTCCACTAAAACGAGCTTGATTGATATGACATCGTAAGCTCGATTTTAATCCTAACGATTTGTTCTTGTCTTCGCGTTCTGGTCATGATATGATAGTAGCATCAGCAACGCAATTGAGGACGACGGACCTCAATAAACACGAGATTCTGATTAAGTCATAAAAAAATAATTCCTCGTGAATTTAAATAAAAAAATAAATCCTCGCAAATGATAGAAACTAGTAGCATTTGCGCGATGATTTCTATTTTAGTCACACTAATTGAGTGGGCTGCTAAAGATGTTTTATTATTCAATACATCGATAATAAGCTCCGGTATTTTTTTTCTTTTTCTTTTTGCCATAATAAGTTCCATTGGTCTTATGCTACTTTTGAATTTCTTTTTGGCAGCACGTTGAGCAATTAAAAGCTACATCATTGTTTTCCATCTGTATCTAGAATATCGTATGTAAGCGACGATGATAACATAAATGATCCCTAATCTTTGGGTCAATATGCAATGTGACCTCTAAATTTAAATATGTTCCGCGTGGTTCCTAAACTGTAGCCCAATGTGCAATTCCTACATTTTTTATACATGTTCAATTTAGTCCTTGATTATATGAAATTATTCAATATTATCATTCTATATTTCAAGATCAGGGTCAGTATTGAATATTTTCATACATTTCAAGGTCTAAATCGAACATGTACAAAAATTTAGAGATTAAATTGAACAAATTAAAAATCAGGGACCACATTGAATAATTTTAAGTTTAGGAATCATATACCATATTGAGTCAAAATTCATGGATCATTAATGCCATTTACCCAAGTTTTAATCTGGCAGTTGTAGTGTGAAATGATGTCGTGATACAGGGCAATGAAATGGTGTCGAAACACACTAGGAAACTTGTGTAGGATAGGGATCTTCTTCCGGTTAACAAGGGGAAGGCCGTGGGAATAGCATCAATTTAAGGAAAGTGAGGTAATTTGATATGCAACGTAAGACGTTCCCATTCTCCCAAACCGATAGTTTATGGTGTCAAATTTCGGTTCGGTAGAGAAAAGAGAAGATGCGCAATTACATAATCTGTGACGATTCATTTAGAAGGATTGTTGATGTCGGTCAAGTGATCGGGAGTGGATAAATTGTTTTACTGGAGAGGTGCGGAGGTCGTGATGAATAGGCTCTGATTTGAAAGATATTTTCCTAAAAATGATCTCTTCTTTTATCTCTCAACATTATTAACCATTGAAATAATGTATTCACATTGAAAGAAATTTATGTCTAATTTTATTTTTGCAAGGACGGCAAAAATGCTTTTCATTCGCACAATTTTATAAGCGAAATAAGCAATCCATTTTAGGAAAATTATTTGATGGTTCACTGTGGAAGCATCAATCATGCGGATCAATACAAATTTTCGTTTCCTTTCATCTTGAATTGTCAATCGGCCGTCCCAAATGGGCCATGCAACTTTCACTGTCGGTCGGAATCTGTCCCCTTCATGGATTTTCTTCTCAGATTACATTTCTTCAGGACTCTTCAAAATTGTTATGCACCGATATACTCCAAAAGTTCGGTTTTAGTCAGAAATTTACCACGCGATCTTCATACACCATTCAAACCTGTGTTCTCATCAAAGATTTAAAATTCTGTCCATTGACTAATGAGTTTGATGGTTCACTGTCGAAGCACCAATCATGCGGATCAATGCAATTTTTCGTTTACTTTCATATTTAATTGTTAATAGACCATCCCAAATAGGGTCATGCAAATTTCAGAACCCTTCATGGATTTTTCTTTCTCGAATTTACTTTTGTTGGGGACTCTTTAGGATTGTTTACGTCAATATTCACCTAAATTTCGCATTTTAGTCAGAAATTGTCCACGCGATCGTCGTAGAAAAATGGATTATTTTCACGAGGTTTGTCCGGTACTGAAATTGCGCAACCACGTTTGTGTCCTTAGCTTAAATACTCGGAAAAAAGACGAGTCTTTAGGGTACATGATGCAAATATTAAATCAACATTGCTCCCATGTTTTTGGCATGTTTTGTTGAAAAATGCCCCGAGGGAATCGTCCCTTGCTGTACAAGATCCACGGCCTGTCGGCGGGGGTCCGCTTAATTTTCGGAAAGAAAGTTGACAACGATACTAAACCTAATCAAATAATGATCATTCACATTGCGTGCTTGTCAATCAAATATTGTAGTTCGCTCTTGAACATATTTTAATCGGGCTTTTCTAAGTCTCTGATCAGGATCTAGTTCCTATATTTTTATGCCATGAGTAATATCAAAAACTATTTTGCTGTAAAATTACTCAATATGTCCTAAATATATTGTTGACACCTAAATTTTGATTTTTTGATTTTTTTTTATTTTGCATAAAAATGAGAATTGATTCTCGCCAAAAATAATTTTTCATGCATTCCATGTTTAATTTTTCTGCATTGCATTAAGGCTAACGGCGGTGGATTTGAGCTGAAATTTGATAGGTGATTGGACTAGACATGGGGAAAATGCGCCGAACATTTTGTGAAAATTTCTTCAGGGACTCAATTGCAAATGCTCAAAATCTCAGGGACCCAATTGCAAATGCTCAAAATCTCAGGGACCCAATTGCAAATGCTCAAAATCTCAGGGACTCAATTGCAAATACTCAAGATTTCAAGGACTAGAATGCAAATATCTAAAAATTGAGGGATCATTTTGTAAATAAATAAAAGAGAAGTTAGTGGAGAAATTAGAAAAGAAAAGATGTCTTCCACTAAATAAAAAAATGGATGGTCCTCCACACCAAAAAAAAAGATGTTTTCCATTAAGAGAAAAAGAAAGAAAAAGAAAGAAAAAAGAAGAAAAGAGAAGTTAGTGGAAAAATTAGAAAAAAGAAAAAGATGTCTTCCACTAAATAAAAAATGGATGGTCCTCCACCACAAAAAAAAGATGTTTTCCATTAAGAGAAAAAGAAAGAAAAAGAAAGAAAAAGAAGAAAAGAGAAGTTAGTGGAAAAATTAGAAAAGAAAAAGATGTCTTCCATTAAGAGAAAAAGAAAGAATAAAAGAATAAAAGAGAAGTTAGTGGAAAAATTAGAAAAAGAAAAAAGATGTCTTCCACTAAATAAATAAATAAAAAGGAAGAAAGAAAGAAGGGAGGAGGCCTATAAGTTGGTGGTCTTGAGCAAATTTTGAAGAAGACCCAAGAGGGGGAGGAAGAGAGAAAAAAATATGGAAGGATTGAGATTTTGAGAGAAAAAATAAGAGTGATCTTGAAAAAAAACAGAAAAAAAAAAAAACGAAGAGCGACCACGGAAAGCAAGGGAGGAGGAGGCCGGAATATTTCTCCCTTCGTCGCGCCACCGTCCCGAGTTCATCATCAACGCAACTCACCACGTCACGAGAGGTAGTTTTCTCAAACCTTGTAGTCGTATGTATGGCAAGGATTGTGAGTGGATGATTTTTTGAACCTAAATGAGAGGAGATTGGGGGTGACCAGTGATCATTTGCTGCTGCAACCGATGTATATATCATAAATATGTTGAACTTGTATTGCTTATTGATGGTGGTTGACGTTGAGGTGCAAGTCCACAAGTTTTTATTTTCGGATCAGCATACCCAGTGGTCTTGCAACCGCATTTTTCATGCCTAGATGACAAGATCTTGGAAACTTATCTTCTGGACTTTTGTAGACGACTTTGAGATCTTCGATTTGATATATTATGGCGCGAAAATAGACGTCGTTTGCTATGTCAAAAAGGTCCCGAAATTGAGAGCAGAATCTGGAAATATGGTGATCAGAACCTGAGATGGAATTTTTCTGATCTGACCTTTCACGCTAAATGATTTTCCATGGGTTATTCTAGACCTCGTTTCATAAAGACCTCTTCATGACATTTGTTCATAACATCCTGGTGCATAACATATAAAAAATACAAAAATATTCATGCACGTTTCATATTTTTAATGCATTTAATGAAATCATGCAATTCTGTTGGTGTCCTTGAGTCTGAGTGTTTTTTCTGTGCGTGGTCATATTGATTCGTAGTTATCTCATGTTTAGAGTCTTCTTTTGAAATTTCATAAAAATGAAAGTTGTTCATTGGGTCTTGTTTAGTAGACTGGAAAGTTTGGTGCATTAATTTTGAGATTTGAGTGTCCATTTGAGCTTAATCCTGAAGTATGTCTGTTTAGTGAAATTTGTTTGTTTGCTGCTGAGCTCTCATGAAAGACCATTTTCTACACGAAAATGAGTGTCTCTTCAATAAGAATGCAAAACATGAAAGTTGTCAACGACACATTTTCCCATCCACATAAAAAATCTCAGAAATTTTGCATACATTTCATTATTTCTTTTGTATTTTATGGTTACTGCTTTCTCCCTAAGCATGTTCATGGACAGTATGATTTAATTCGTATTTTTTGTGTTAATGCATTGGAAAATGTAAAAAATGGTCTCAATGAAGTTTAATCAGCACGTGTTAAACTTTCTTTGAGCATTTGAATTGTCTCAACTCATTGGTGATTGTGCATGTTCGATTGGATAGTTCATTATTTTCATTTGGTTTTCGACCCGATGCTTTGAAGACTGGAGGATGACCGATGTCCATTCCGGTCCGTTTTGTTGTATTCCCGACCCACAAGGCTTGGTGACGGGTGTTTGACCGATGTCCATTCCGGTCCATTTTTGTTGTATTCCCGATCATGTCCTCGGGTTTTATTTAATTGGTCTGTAATTATTCACCCGACGAGTTGCGGGTTTTATTTTCATTGTCCTTAGGGTAGTTTTACTTTACCTGCTCTCTCTTCACATCTTTGTTTGCTTTGGGTGATTTTGCATTCTTTTATAATACATCCAAAATCTAAAAAATAAAAAAATAAAAATACCCTAAAAAGGGTCATTCATTTTGCATAGCATATAATATTAAACATCATGCATATATCGCCAGTCATATCTGCTACGTCATGCATATAGCATAGTCCTTGCCACGTCATTACATTTCACATGTCATATAGTTAGATTGTATTTGCATCACATTTAACAAAAGAAAACAAAAAAAATTGCACATTTGAACTTCAATTCAAAATTCATCGAAATTGCCAAATCAAACATTTTTTCATGAAATTGGTACCGAAATGGCATTAATTCAAAAAATTAATGTAACCAAGTCCCGAACTTAAAATCTCTGGTTCGCAGAAGTAATTTAGTTCTCCCACTAGATTACTTAGGTTTCTAATCAACCTACCAAGAAATGATTAGTGGCGACTCCATGTTAAAAATCTTTGCATGATTAAACATTGAACCTAAGTTGCGATTTGGTAGAGCTTGGGAGAGTTCGAACTAGGTTAATTAATTTCACTTAATTAACTTGGTAATCCATTAACCTAAATTGAATTTTTAGGTCGCGACATATATTGCACAATGCCAATTCAATCGTAATTTTTTTTTTTTTCTTTTTTTGTTTTTTTTTTTTTTGCATTTTTTTTTTTTTTATTGTTTTTTTTTTTGTTTTTTTTTTTTTTTTTTTTTTTTTTTTTTTTTTTTTCCTACAACTTTTGCGAAAATTGTAATTTTTTTGATAAAATTTTTGCCCTTTAGTCCTAAAACTTTGCGCAAAATTCAAATGCAACACTTTCGATTAATTTTTTTCGTAAATCATGGACGTGACAGTCCAATTATCATCGGCCGTCCTACGTGGCACACTACCATGTCGGCAATTTCTTACGAAAATTAATCCAAATGACTAAACTGGCAACATTAGAAAATTTAGGACCGAATTGCTATCGAACAATAAACTTTGAATTGATTGGACAATTTCCATGATATTCCCTATACGATCTTGTTTTGCGTAGGAATTGAGACAGCTTGGTCTTAGGTTATATCCTACTATATAGACCTCACGGTAAAACTGGTAGACTTTGCCATGACTGGAAGCCCTTATTTTACATTCGAAAATAAACCCAATATGCTTTTACATTCATATGTCTTGCGATTTGAATTGTCTTCTTCTTTGAAGAAAAGAAAATAATCCACGCCACGAAATTCCAGAAAAATTGAAGATGTTTTATCTAATTTTCTTTCTGATGTTTTTCATTTTCAGGAGAATGGTAAACCCGTGCTTTGTTTTTACTTCAACAATCTCACATTCTTTGGCGAAATAGAGAAGGAATATTTATACACTTTAAAAGACTTCCGTAAGAGTTATTCTTTTTCTTTGTTTGTTGTATTTGGTAAATCACAAGGAAAAACAATTTTCTCTTACGCTTCCTTTCTTTAAAAATTCCATTTTCTCTGTTAAACCTAGGAGTGAGCATAGCTCTAGAGTGGAACCTGGAACCGTACCGATGGGGAACCTGATCCAACAGGCAGGTTCTAGGTTCCACGTAGAAAAAGAATAATGTAACATGTAACAAGCTTTTATGTTTTTCTTGATATATCTCTTCACGCATTCCTACGATATTCCATGCGTTTGTGAGTGTGTAATTTGAAACCACTAGTCTAAACTTTCATTTTTTGTGATATTTATAATTAAGACTTTTACTTTATTAATATTTCATATTGATTTGTGTGTCTAAGTATGAGTAGTAGTCAGTGAATTGTAACCGCAAATAGTGGTCGTTAAAGATGATGATAATTCACTACAATCATTTAATTAAGAATACATGAGCAACCTATATAGACCCTATAACCTATGATATAATAGGTTTCAGGTTTCAAAGTATGTAGTATATGTTCTAGGTTTCAAAAAAGACGAGCCTGTTCCAACGGGTAGATTCTAGATTTCAAGTAAAATCCACACGGAACCTAAAACTACTCACCCTTAAGTGAACCGAACATCTCTTGACTTCTAGTGGCTCTGTTTACCGCAATCATGGGACTGGTCGACCTGTGTCCAAGAAGAACAACATGGGAGGTGGTCGTGAAACTTCTTTTATGAGCAAAATCCTCCACGAAAACGTTGACGCCTACCGTCTCCAGAAAAGAACAAAACAGGAAACGGTAATGTGTCTTGCAGCAGCTGATGAGCGCGTAAAGAAAATGTTTCTTTAAGATTCTCTCTTTCTTGCCGGTATGACTAAGTAAAAGCAAGAGAAGTTTCTCAGCTCGTTCCTCTGCGGTGCTCCTCAACCAATCTTCTTCTTCTTCGTGGAAACACGAGAAAAATGAGCACGCAAAGGGTCCTGCATCAATTTAATAAGAGGTTGTTTAAGATGTCTAACGGTTCAAGTTTGGAAAATTGTCAAAAAGTATAAAATTTATTGTGCTTTTATCAATTTAATTCCTAAACCTTTTAATTTTGTCAATTCAGCTCTAAACCTTTTACATTTGTGTCAATTTAATCTTAAATTTTTTTTGTGTCAATCTAGATTGCATATTTAGATTAAATGATTTTTTCTTTTGACTCTCACCCTTCTTGCCGGTATGACTAAGTAAAGCAAGAGAAGTTCGTCAGCGCGTTCCTCTGCGGTGTTGTGTACCCAATCTTCTTCTTCTTCGTGGAAACACGAGAAAAATGAGCGCGGGCCTTTGAAAGACGAGTGCTCTTTTTTATTAAAAAATAAAAATTGATTATTTGCTGTAAAGCCTGTAATGTCAGAGGACACGTTCTTTCAGTGGGCAATACGACGACGTCGTTTTCACGCGTGGGGGGCAGACAGAGAGGGCCTTGACAGAGACCACCGAACACTGATAGAAGTTTCCTATAAGCAGAGCACTCCTCTTTGGATATGCGACGTCGTTTTCACGAGTGGCCAGAGAGAGCGTCTCGACGGAGACCACAAACAATGATGAAGTTTCCTATAAGAAGCCCCCCTTAATGGAAGGTGAAGGTCACACAAGAAGAAACAGACTGATCATAACACAAGTTTAGAGAGAGAGAGAGAGAGAGAGAGAGAGGATGGGCAGATTTCTAGGGTTTGGGTTCACTCTGACCTTGCTCTTTTGCATGGCTCAAGGCGATGTCCTCCACTATGATTTCGTGGTGAGTATGAACATCTCCTTCTTCAGCTCTTTTAAGTGTCTTTTTTGGGGCCAGACAGATCATTTATTACAAGTTTTAGACTCTGTTAGAGACATTACGGTTGACCACGATCTCGAAATCCTAACTCTTGGACCAAGCTCGAGGCCGAGTGTTACAGCATTCATATACCAAACTACATGCATTTTTTCTGTTGATTTCAACTTATTGAAAGTTTGGTATTAATCCCAAAATGTCTAGGGTTGTATGATTTATTGTACTTAATCTTTTGGAGGTGGTTTCCAACCCCTTTTGCAGACGCAAGCCTTTGAATTGATTAATGTGAGTCGTAGATAGTGACGCGCCAAAAGGGTCCTGCATCAATTTAATAAGAGAGATTGTTTCAAATGTATAACGGTCCAAGTTTTATGGGATGTTTTTTTTTTTATTTGTGGCAGGTGAAGGAGACACCTATTGATAAGTTGTGTGAGACGAACCGGACCGTATTGACCGTGAATGGCATGTTTCCTGGGCCAGAGATCCGTGCTCACAAGGGCGACACCATTTACGTTAATGTCACCAACATGGGACCTTATGGATTTACCATTCACTGGTAATAATAAATCCCTCCCCCTCTCTCTCTCTCTCTCTCTCTCTCTCTCTCTCTCCTCCTCTCTTTAATAGCGTACTCACTTGCAGGCACGGAGTGAGACAAATACAATATCCATGGTCAGACGGCCCTGAGTACATCACACAATGCCCGATTCCTACGAACTCAAGCTTCCTTCAGAAAGTTATACTCACCGAAGAAGAAGGCACACTATGGTGGCATGCTCACAGCGACTGGACACGTGCCACTATACATGGCCCTATAATCATTTTGCCTGCCAACGGCACCGACTACCCTTACGAGTTTGATGAACAACACACAATCGTGATTTGTACGCTACTTTCAACTAACTTAAATGACGAAAAAAAGTATTTTACTCGATCAAACACACCCACAAATTACAATTTGTATTGGTTTTCTTACAAAATTCAAATTTGGTATGATGCAGCCGAATGGTATGCGAGAGACACGAAGGACATAATCGACGAGGCTCTTGCTTCCGGAGGCGATCCGGACTTGTCTGTGGCCTATACCATCAATGGTCAACCAGGAGACACCTACACTTGCTCTAATGGTACTAATTCTATATGCTATTAATTATAAAAAGAAAAGGTCTTTTTTCTTTTTTCTTTGTCGAAGAAAAGGTCTTATTCAAAGGTAATGAAATAAAACATTTTTACTTTAATGATGATTGATCTACAGCACGAACAATTCCAAGACCTCCGTCAATACTATTTCATATGGTGTTCTTTTTTCCCTCTTGCAGATTCAACATACAATTTAACGGTTGTGCAAGGAAAAACGTACCTCCTTCGGATCATCCATTCCGGGTTGAACGAAGAGATGTTCTTCGGCATAGCCGAGCACAATATCACTGTGGTTGGAATGGATGGAGCTTATTTGAAGCCACTAAATACCAATTTCCTGATGATAACTCCCGGTCAAACGATGAACGTTTTGGTCACTGCGAACCAAACCCCTGGTCGCTACTACATGGTATTCAGTCCATTCGTGGATACGAATGCCCCGTCCAACGACAACGTCACTAGGGGCATATTCGAATACAGCGGCAGTTATAACCACTCGGAGACTCCGGCATTACCCGAGCTTCCGGGTTTTACCAACAAGAGCGATGCCGGAAACTTCACTATTCAGCTGAGGAGTTTGAACAGCGAAGAACATCCGTCCACAGTACCGACCAACATTACCAGGAACATTACGATCACGGTGTCCGTGAATCAGCAGCCATGTCCTGCTAATCAAACATGTACCGGCCCAGACGGCTCTATGCATTCGGCAAGCCTGAACAACATAAGTTTTTGGGCTCCCTCGATTAGCATTCTCCAAGCATACTACAAGTACGTAAATCGCTAGACCTACAAATCTTGATCCCATTTGTTCGGATTGAATACCTTTATCAAACTGATAGAGTTGATTCGGGCTTAAATATTCTCTAAATGAACCGGTTAAAACTTTCATTGTCTTAAAGCCAAGGCGAAACTCAACATCTGAATGCCTCTATAACAGTATGTTTGTGGTGTGTGCAGCAAGACAAGTGGAGTCTACAACAAAACTTTTCCGGATACACCGCCTTTCGTGTTCGACTACACCGGGGATGTTTCGGCCTTTGGGGAAGCCGCCAATGTGAGCACCGAAGTGTTGATGGTTAACTACAACGAGGAGGTCGAAATAAGATTTCAGGGGACCAATTTCGGAGCAGCGGAGAATCACCCGATGCATTTACACGGCTATAGCTTTTACGTCGTTGGAATGGGAGATGGAAATTTCAGCGACACCTACATATCAGAGTATAATACAGTGGATCCACCTTATGTTAACACTGTCGGACTCCCCAAAAATGGGTGGACATCGATTAGATTCAAAGCCGATAATCCAGGTACTATGACTACTTCATTCAAAAAGGCATGGGAACATATAGTTTGCGTGGATTTAGGCTAGTGAATGAATGTATAATTGACAGATTAGTCTTTTTTGGGTGCTTGTAGGAGTGTGGTTCATGCACTGTCACTTAGAACGCCATTCGAGCTGGGGAATGGACACAGTCCTTATCGTCAAAGATGGGCCAAGCAACGATCAAAAGTTGCTTCCACCACCCGAATACATGCCTCCTTGTTCGGGATCGTAATCAGGATGTTCTTTGCTTCGAGTTCTTAGGAAAAAAGCTATTGATATCCCACCGGGAATAAATCATCTGAATGTTGTATCGAACTTTGGAGTTAAAGCATCGTTCTAATAAGTTTCCATCGTAACATTTGTTTTGGCAAGTCAAACGGTTTTTGTTCGATCCCACAAGTGATTTGAAATGTACTCTGTACATTGCCGACGATGATTCCGTAAATTTAATCGCTAGGGGCGAAATTTTCAATGATGTTGACAAAAAGTATAGTTTACTAGCCGTTTCAATAATTTTGTCAAACAATTTGGCGTAGTTAAATAAATTTAAAATGTGTTGAACAATGTCATAGCAAAAAATGCGTGCCAACTTGCGATGTTGACAGGAAAGAGTAAAGACAAGTGGAATTATTAATAGCTGGATCTATAATTTATTGAGAAAATATTTATTAGTCCCACCTCACTGCTCTTGACACCTAAATTTTGATTTTTCTTTTCATTCATTTTACATAAAAAATGAAAATTAGTTTTAGTTCTCGCCAAAAATAATTATTTAATTTTTTCATTTGCATTTGTTCAGATCGGCGATGAGAAATTGAACTTAAATTGACAGACCACTGAACTGAATTCAGCATAACATTTCAACCAATATATTTGGGAGTGCCGAATTTTCTAAGAGGCTTAGGGCTTAATTTGGACTTGATTTAGCTCATTAAAGTTCAATTTGTGAACGGCTTTGGATTATTAGAACTCGTGACATTAATGAAGACAAAAATAAAGCTCATGCAATTCCAGTTAGAGCTATTAGAAAGCTTTGAGTGAGCTTACTCTGAAAAGAAGTCCCCAAAGATCAAAAAGAGTTGAGCCCATAATTGGATTGGTGAACAAGAAAACCTAATGTGCACAATAATTGCTCTCCTTAGGGTTCACGCATAAGGAGGCTGCTGATGAGTGTGGTTTGACAATTGAGTCAAATATCCACTCACCGTCCAGATCAATGAAAGCGGGTTCATCACCCGCTTCATTCGTAGAGCTCGACGAATCACCAACGCCAACAGCTTTCGCCGAGCTAACGAGCCGTCTTGAACCGAGAGACCAGCTAACAACAATGAATCCATTGACAAAGTTGCTGTTTCTACTGATCTGCATAGTTAATGAAGCTGCGATCCAGCCTAAGGAACCTCGCCGATGATCATTAGTCAACGTGAAGCCCTTTCCGATGCCTGGCATGGCGTCCTTGCTCTTGCTCGTCATAAGTTGTGATTGAGCCCTCTGTTATGCTCAACTTGTTTTGTTTTTGTAGATCGACTACAGAGCAGAATACCACCAGCAGTCGAGATACCTGCTGTTCGTGATCCATTAGCCGTCCTTGAGCCAAACTTAAGGTGATTATTACAAACCACTTGGTCTCAATGGTGTACCACGTCAATATCAAGCGTCAGAAGAGGAATTGAAGGTTAACCTGCTAGAGCTTTCCTAATGTGAACTTATATTAATTGAGAATGTAATTATCATTTTATGAAATTAATTTACCATTTATAGGGTTGGTTTAAGATATAAGGATTTTTAACCAGTCAGCTATAGGCTTGGCTAATATGGGTTGAGTTTAACCCGACCTATCATGAGAGAACCAAACTGAAAACTCTATAAATAGCGCTCCAGTTCCTTCTCTAACCCTAACGATTTAGAAACCACCTCACATAAGGAAACGGGAGAACGGTAAGGGGCGACTCACCAAGCCAAGGCTACTGAAGGTAATAAAAGAGAAGACTTGAGTATCGGATCATCAGTATTCCGCTTCAAGAACGATGAATCTTAAATCAGGTGCAAAAACCCTTTTTCTTCTCTATCGGCGTTCTATTTCTAGCTATGTAGATCCTTATTGACACATAAATTTTAATTTTTCCTTTTTCATTTATATTACACAAAAATGAAAATTGGTTCTCGCAAAAAATAATTCTTCATGCATAACATATCTAATTTTCTGCATTGCAACATTATTGGTTTCGTTCGGCGATGCGAGATTGAGCTTAATTTAGTGAGCAATTTGGGGTAGAGGCCATCGCGAATTTTTGGCAATGTAAGAGGGAATGTTCCGAGTTTTCCAATAATCTTGGACCCATTTTTCAACTATATTCAGCCCGTTTCGACTCATGTATCTTAAGGCATTTTATTTAATTAATTTGCTTAATTAATTAAGACCCAATCGGAGCCCGAGATCGCGCAACTTAAGCCCACGTACTATGAAATTTTGGTTGGCCCTTTAAGCTCTCTTAATTGCCGAAAATTTGAAGAAGTTTACAAGATTTGGACTCTTGAAAATCTAATGGTCAAAAGTTAATCTAGTTTTATAATCCTACGGTGCAAAACAACTCCCATTCCTATTAGGATTAGAGAAAACCTCTATTCTATGAATAATATACTTGACCTTTGGGGTTGTGAGGTCAGCAATTGGATGTTCAGAGAAAATTAGGAATACACATGAGAGTTTGAGAGGCAAGAGATGAGAAGGAAAGCTCTCGTTCTCAGTGGTGATAATCCTTCTAGCCAAGACCCTCCTAGCATCAACAACCTCGGCTTTTCTCCTCGGTGCTTGCTGCTTTTGGTCACGGTTCTTGCTTGACTTTGCTGCTGTCCCCATCGTTGGACTTGAAGAAGTCTTCTTCTGCTGCTCTACGTCAATTTTGTTCCCTTTTGCTGCTGGATTTTGTCTCTATTTACCGCCACCAAGCAGCTTTTTGCGCCACTATTCAGCATCATTTGAGGTTTACTCAGCCCGATTTTTTTATTAATATTTGGTGACTAATTTGTTTGTTACTTGGTGCTAGAATCTCTTGCGATTTAGAGTTCGAATCAAGCTCAAAAGGTGCAAATTTTGGGGCAAATTGACAGATTGTGCGCTTGCTGGAAAATCTGCTCGAAAAAAGGTACAATTCTTTAATTTTTGGTTGCCGATCTATGCATATTTGCTTGGAAATTTGCATTGTTGTTCTCAAACAGATCTGAACATATTTGGTTTGCAACTGGAAAGTAAAAAGTTAAAGCCTTTTCATTAATTATTGTGCTAGAGCCGAAAATTGGTCGTTGCTGCATAAAAATTCTAATAAGCGAAGTAAGTTTTTTGGGTTTGGCTATGAGATTGTTTGAATAATTTGAGAATTGATCTCCCTGCTATGAAGTGAGTCCATTGCATATTCTGTTGGTTATTTGATGTTGCCTTCATGTCATGGATGATGATCGCGATGAATGGATAATGTTTAATGATGGAGAAACATCTAATTTGAGTGGATTGTAGAAGTTGGAATTTTATGGGCAAAATTAGGATTTTCTTGGCTCCCTCTCCTACTTGGCTGAATTTGTCTCATAGATGTTCTTTGATGAGATAATTATCTCTTGCCCATTGGTTTTTTGAGTTATCTTATCCCATGAATTTTTTTGGTGATCTTGTCATTGTATGGATAAGATTGTGCTGAATTGGACTTCGTCTAATTTAATATGGGTAGTTATCTCTTGCTTATCCGATTGTTGAATTGCCTTATCTCCTATGTTTTTTTTTAAATTCATTTGAGTTGGATGAGATAAGTTTGTTTGGATAATTATTCCGATTTTTGAGAATTATCTGAAATTAAATGTTCAAATCTCAAGGATAATCTTCTAAAATTAAATCAATTTTTTTTCAAAAGAAAAGGTTAACCCTCACTTCATATTTTCAGTCACCCCTTTTATTTTCTAAAAATTAAATTAAATTTCTTTTTTCTTTTATTCTTTCATGTTTGTTTGATTGCTCGATTGTTATAAAGTTTGTACATCTTTAAAGAAACATGCCCATAATATATGCTCCCTTTGTGCCTAGACCCTTCATAAAATAAATTGCTTGTCTTAGCCATGATCTTGCGGAATGGGACAACAATTTAGTATAGAATTTTGTATTTCACCCTTTGGTAACAAGGGATGATGTCCTTCTATAAAATTATTCACATACTGGCTCGAATCTCCAAAGATGAAATAGATAAAATTCTTCGCTAGTCCAGATCTTTGGGAATGAGTGAAATTATCGGAAAAATTGAAAATAAAAGGTATATTATGGGCATTTTTGTTTATTTTTGTTCAAATCTTTGCATTTAATCTTTTGTTTCATTAAATAAAAAAACCCCCAAAAAATAACCCTCATTTTTCTATAGTTAATCATGCCAAAAGTTTATTTTTATCTCACAAATATCATTTAATATAAGTTAAGACTTTGAAAAATTATTTTCTTAGATTAAATTGGATGATAACTCATTTTAAGGCATGTTTTCATAATAGTCATACTTTAACCCGAAAATACAAAAAAAAAAAATTCCTTTTTGCATATACATGGTCATTCATGTCATTTTTCAAAGGAAAAGTCATTCAATTCACAATCATCAATGGAAAAGGATTTTTTTCATGAAATTTGGTATCGAAAGGGCATTAATTTTTTCCAATTAATGTAATCAAGTTTCCTGACTCATTTTCTCTGGTTCGTGGAAATAAGGTATTTTCTCTCGAATATTTTGTTTAGGTTTCTAATCAACTTACCATAATTGATTAGCGGCGGCTCTGAATTAAATATATTTCGTATGGAAAGAACTTAAGTTGCGATTCGATCGGACTTGGTTTCGTCCGAATTAAGTTAGTCAATTAACCTAATAATCCGTTAGCCCTTAAATGATTTTTAGGTCATAACAATCCTAGGATCGCCATATAAGGTTTGATAGCAACCAACATATGGTATTAGAACTTTCCACAGCCTAGAATTGGAATGTTCGATTTTTTCCCGTTTTCAAAAATTTGATAGGATGAAAATTGATTTTGATCGCATATTCTTGTTATGCTCATCAATACGGGCATTTTGATAGGTGACGTACCTTTGGAGGAGGCCGCATGTGACCGCACGCGCACCATATGCCACTAAGGTGTCGTCACGCACACACCCACAGTGGCGCTAGCTTTACCACCTCAGGTGCATACGACTCACGCACGAGCCAGGATAGTGATCGCCCAGCACACCTGTCGCATGCGCAACACATGTGTTGGACACGTGTTAGCACATGGTGAAGCGACTAGTGTTCATGACGTTATCCATGAAGTCAGTAGGCCACCACTATACCATCTAGGTTTGACAAGGTCTACCCAATGCAGTTTGACCAAGTTAGCCCATCGACGGCTCGACCTAACCCAATTTGACCAGATTAGCCCCGTCGACCAAACCATCTTTGATCGGGGCCAGCCCGTTAGCTAGACCTGAGTTAACCATTTAACCCGACCTAGATTTAACCTGTTAACTGACCGGATCGATCAATTGTTGGACCGGTTAACGGTGATCGAACTGATCATTGGATTGGCCAGCTCGCTTGCACATGGATGACACATGTGGTGGGTGACCACTATGCGCTAAAACTTTAGGCAACGCATGACCACCACACGCTGAAATTTTAGGCGACGCATGTAGGTGCGTTCAGGCTCCGTTTGAAGCGATCTTGGTACTTGCGTGCTCGTGTGAAGATTCTCTACATGATCGTATAATTATTTTAAATGTTTGAGTCTTTTAAAATAAATAAAAATTCATGAAACCCTTATATATGTGTACTTTTAGGTGTATTTTTGGGCACTTTTTCCTGTATTTCCCTATGGTTTTGAAATTACTAAGGCTAGCTCATGTGTATATGGCTACATACAAGATGTGTAGAGTATTATTAAGTGTTAGCATGTATAAATTTTTAGCATGCATGAAGCAATGTCATTGGCATCTACGTGATTTTAATGACAACTATCCATATCTACAAGTCTAAAATCAAATGTATATGGTAAATGTGAGACATAATGTTTATATCCTTAGTATGTGAGAGTTTCAAAGATTCAATTGAATTGTGATTACTAAAGTGGCAAACTTGATTGGGTTTGAGAAATATCGATACCATATCGTGGTGGGATGTCTCATGTTCTAATGCATGGTCATACTCCCAAAGGAGATGACTGTATATTGGTTCATGGCGGGATACATGTATAGCATATGGTCGAGAAGTGATCCATTCTAGTGATTCATACACCAAATATGGTAATTCACGAAAATTAAAATAAATTCTCATGGTTGCTATCACGTGGAGAGTTTGCAATTACATGTCATATATTCTGCCCAAAGATGATTATGTAATGATGCATGTAACTCTCAAGATGTGTACTTATAAGGTTTCAAGTTACACAATATTGATTCACAAAGGGTCACATGTACAATATATATTTTAAAGAGTGACTAATTCTAGTGGTTCATACACCCAATGGTGATGATTCGAGAAGATTAGGATATATCCTGATGGTCGTTATCATATATAAAGTTCATGTCATGTATTATGCCCAAAGGTGATTATATGATAATGTATCTAACCCTTAAGATGTGTACTTATAAGATCCAAGTTATACAGTACTCACATGATACTAATTGCATACATTGCTTGCTAAAATTGTTATATTCTCTGTAAATGGTAACTCTATTAAGATTGAGTTTCATACTTGTTCAGACTTTGGAAAATGGGTAAAGGATAATATGTTTGGGATGTAGTTAGCAAAAGTTCACATTACTCTTAGTAAGGATAAGCTAGTAGATATTACCGCTAATAGTATGGAACCCGTGAAGGTACATTTTATTGTCTAGGTCAAGAGCAATTGGATTCCTTATTATCTATGAAGCAATTCATTTAGGACCACTTTAAAAGTGATTTGTCAGCTGACTGCACTGCTATACATATGATGGAAACCTTAAAGGATATAAGCTATATCGCATTTAATGCTGAGATTAAAACACTTCTGAAAGGACTCCTCAATATAAGGTTTGATTGTTTTGGTGAAGTTAGAGATTATGTCATAAGAATGGTGGACTCCTTGAGTACGAGGTTTAAAAATCATACTCATAAAGGAATTCTTGAAACCACTGGTCATTCTAATAGTTTGAGTCCAAAGATAGCATCATTTAAGAAGGATGGTGACCACAACTTCTTTGTAAGAAGAGATATCACATAAAGAAAGACCGTAACAAATATAAAACTTGGTTGTTCAAGTGTGAGCATATAGGAAATGATTCTTTGGCTTTGGTTTGTGAATCTAATATATCGGAAGCCCCATCTAATTAGCGATGGCTAGATAGCGATGCTGTTACGCTTTGAATCTTGAGCACTTGTCATCCCTATCAAACTTCTCAGGTCAAAAAGAATAGGGTCCCAGGTATGCTAACAACCAAACGAAAATTTTCTATGCAAGCAGAAACATACGAACTCCCCATACAATCAATAATTTAACAAGAATAGAATAGTAGGATAACAGATCATCCAATAATAGCCAGTTCGACAATGGGTAAATTTTTTTTTATTAACAACTAATCATAACCCTATAGAAGTTACAGTATATACACACCCCATACTTTGAGGCGGCTTCCTAAAATCGGCAAAAGATAATGGATTGAGCAAGGTTAATGTCCCATCTACTCCAAAAGAGAGGCTACTACTCCATCGTCCTTATCATCACCTTGGACTGAAAAATAGTAACCACGATGGGATAATAAATAATCTCAATGAGTCAGTACCTAAGCCCGGTTAAGATGATGATTCGCTCAGGCGTCCCAAATAACAATATCTCATAAAAATCAAGATTTTCACAAAATACCAGAGAATCTCAAGTTTTTCTTTTGCAATCCAGTTATTGGTGGTCACAGGGTTTATTGCACACGACTGGTGTGACTAAACACTATGACTAGCAATGTTTTTTGATAGTTCATAGGATTCGTACGACTGGCACAATACGAAACTCCCATAAAAATACTGTACGACTAGCTCGAATTTAAACCCATTATGTGACCACCCCCACGAATTATACAACCAGTCAATTCACATTTATAACTAACATGAATAGCTAATTTCTTATTCGATCAAACATAAATCACTTTAATTATTCGACAGTCAGACGTTGGTCTCGACCTCAAGCAATCGATAACGACAATAGCATGACAAGGTCAATTACTGAACTAACCACCAATGGCTACTAAACTACCAACCAATCAGTCAAATAATTCATCGATCGCTCGGCTCTAGCCAATCACTTGCTCGCGATTACAAATTTCAGTCAATCAGTCAATCGAACTTCCAAGTAGCCACAAATGACTTCACTACTCAGTCTAACTTATTTAATTATGCCCATTTAGCCTAAACCCAATTTCTAGCTAATCCGGCCATAATTAGACTACTTGAATATTTAATTAAACTAATTAACTAATTAATTAAGTCCCAAATGTAATTAACATCTTAGCCGAGAGTTAGAGGCTAACTCATTACGTGTTGGCAATGACGTACGACCGCGGACTAGTATGGCCAGCGGTGACAACTGACAGTGAGCTTCGGCAAGCAGCGGCGATGGCCGGCAAGTGGGGGTGGGCGACGACGGAGGAGCTCGAGCTCGCGGGGGGAAGAGAGCCACGGTTGGGGCTCGATTGGCTTAGGCGTTCAAGCCGACGATGATGGGTTAACGACGGCGAAGAAGGTGGTAGCTGGATAGCGACGGCACGATAACGAATCGAGTTCAACTGGATACGACGGCTCGCGGTGAGGAGAAAGGAAGAGGAACCGCGAGCTAGTGAGTATGTGTCGGCGCGTGGCAAGATGAAGGAAGAGGAGACAGCAATGGATGATGAGCTACTAGGGTGGCGAAGGGGTGGCTCAACGGCAGCGAGCTGGAGAGACGAAGCTCACAACTACTGAAGAAAGAAAGACGAAGAAGAAGTTATGCGAGAAACAGCAAGGCGATGGCGTGATGGCAGGATGACTAGCGGGGTGATTAGAGGTGGTAGTGGAGAGGATCATGCGACGAGACGATGACTGGAGCAGTGGCGGTCAGATGCTGAGGCGGCAATGGGTAGCGCCGACAAAGGAGCAGTTGGTAGTGGTTCAGTTGGAGGGATGGCAATGATGAGGGCTGGGATGACGACGCACCAGCCTGCCAAGAACAACGATAGTGTGCGACACAACACGGCTGGGGCGACGAAGCTGCAGCTGGATGGCAGTGAGTGGAGGAGCAAGCGGCTAATGGGCAGAGGAACAGGTGGTGTCGGCCGAAAACAAAACTAGAAGAGGAAAGGAAAAGAGTTCTTTGGTGAATAGGGAAGAGGAGGGAGAGAAAGGGAGGAAAAAGTCAAAATAAAAAAAGAGAAGAAAGGACAAGATATATAGCATTCTGAAAATTCGACCCATTTTCGAATTTGTAATATAGAATGGACATATTTCAGAGATGTGCTTTAATTAAATCTCACTCAAGACTGATCACCTCGAGATGACTAACCAAAAAGGAAGGGCTACTTAGGACCTCCTAATAACCGCTTATAGGTCTAAGTATTTACTGAAGTTGTTATCTGTGAATTTGGCCACGAAATGAATTCCAATCTTGGACAAGCGAGTTCTCACGCATGTTACAGTTGAGTTTTGGACGTAGTCACAGTTAGCGCAGCAGATTCACTAGACCAATTGGAAGTATCGAGCAGTGAGGGCTTAAGTTGGAATTGATCGGGTTGCCCCTAGTTCGCTATAGACTCTCGAGACCGTGGGTAATGGTAGCTGTGGTTTCGAGAGCTCGTTAGTTTAGAATAATGGTTAGCCTGAGTTCGTTCGTGCTCGAACCTGATCAGTGCGTTTCGCACGCATTCGAAGAAAGTGTCTCGTCGGTCGTCCCATTATTCTTGTCGCGTCAATCAAGTGTCAAATCAATTTATCCATCAGTCAAGCTGTTGAGCAAATCAAGAGTCATTCTAAAAGGGTCAATCAAAGGTCAATCCATCATAATAACTCATAAATCCCTCACCTACTATTAAATCCCATGACCTTTTGTCTTCTTCCCATAATGACTCATAACTTTCTCTCTGTCTCTTCATTTACCCCCTCATTCGGTTAAAAGACTCTTCATCTCACTCTCTCCTCACGGATCTCCTCTCCATTTTCACCAAAGACACTCCTATGCCCGAGAGAGCCCGTCTTCTCGGATTTCAATGTGCGTCCGACTTGAAATCGCTCGTTCGAGCTATCCGAGTCTAAATCGATCCTTATTTTCTCTTATGTGACCGTAAGACCTTGGAATTCAAGGACTAAAGGTAGGTTGGCTATAAATTTGCTAAATTTTTATAGATCAGTGCTGAACAGAGGCTGGTCGGAGGGAGTAAAGCTCCACAACGCCATTCGCATCCGCCATTCGCCGATGCTGCACCTTCGTACTCCTCACTCACCTCGTTCTCATTCTTTCTAGGTCTAGATGACACCTTGGACTACCCCAATCTCCCAAGCTCAGCCCCGGGAACCATCGCCCCTTTGAGAGCCACTGTTTCTGCTGAGAAACGCCGTTGCTCCTTTCATCGCTGCTGTCCAGCCCTTGCACAGTCATTTCTATGGCCTTCAAGCATCGTTAAGGTAAGCGCAACCTAAAAACCCAGCTAGAATTCGTAGGTGTATGTAGGCTCAAGGTAACGGTTGGTTAAGAATGGCTAGAGTTCAACGAGATTCGTAGCTCGTTTGAGCCAGTTGTTTGACGACTGATTTAGGGACTCAAGAGTTACTGTTCACATGGGGTTAACACTGTTCTAGGTCATCGAGGGCTAGTCTCAAGTGATATGAGGGTTATTTTTGTGTTTAGTGAAGGAAAAAGGGAGTTTTAAGCTTGAAAAAAAGATATAATCTGCCTGGCGCAATACACAAGCTCAGCGTTCGAGGTCGAGAGATGCTGTTACGAGTGTTTGAATTGTTCTCACTTATGTTGCTGTCATAAGGTGTTTGGTATCGTGGCGAATTTGGGTGGTTCGGAGGTCCGTGGGTTAGTACGACCTAGCCCGTAATTGAAGGATCTTGCTTAGGCGGTGAATAGGGCATGCTTGAATGATATCTGGAGGTCTTCATTGTTTTGCCGAAAAAAAGGTGACGGTCTAAGAATACGTTGAGAGTACTATTGGTATGCAATAAGGATGCTCGCAAATTCATAAATGATCTGTAAATGAATAACATGCATGGTGTGATCACTTGAAATTATTTCACACACCACACAAACAACCCACAAACCTAAACCAACAACAAACAAATCACTCCAAACCACACTCCAAAAACAAAACACAAACAACCCATCAT